>JAVYIG010014846.1:0-39198 GCA_035222895.1 Strongylocentrotus droebachiensis | reverse complement strand
TACTCGACTTTTCCTCCGATCATCTTATTGGTCAATTACTTTACAAGGGGGAAGGGGTCTAATCTCTACTCTTATTGGTTCAAGGTCACCACTCATGGCCAAAGACACAGTCCTTTGAAGTGATCTTCAAAGAGCATATTTCAAAGAATAGTCACAAAGCATGAATGACCACAAAGAGCCCGTCTGATATCTAAATCCCCTTTCATAGAGCTTAA
The DNA here is from genome assembly GCA_035222895.1 of Strongylocentrotus droebachiensis. Taxonomy (NCBI): domain Eukaryota; kingdom Metazoa; phylum Echinodermata; class Echinoidea; order Camarodonta; family Strongylocentrotidae; genus Strongylocentrotus; species Strongylocentrotus droebachiensis. The sequence goes on along the minus strand of JAVYIG010014846.1, from coordinate 38,983 downwards.
TCTCTATTATTACAGATTTATGAATGGCATTAAAGTCTATTACACTAGTAAATAGTATTGTATCGAACATTTTTATAAATCCAACTATAACCAATTAAGACAAAGAAAGATACAGCAGAAAGAGACAAAGATAAAGAGAGAGAGAGAATACAAGAAGAAGAGAGAAGGACTGCATGACCAATATTCCACCATGTTACGTATATATATATATATATATATTTTCTAACTCTCCCAAGTATTTTAACATTATTTATTTTCCCAATGATAATATCAAAACTAGTAACTTGAACAAAGTTTTGACAAATCATTATTATCAATTAATTTTCCCCTTGTTTTCTTCAATACTTGGAAAGACATGTATTTGTCTAGTACATATCGTCATCCATCTATAGGGTTCGATCTAAACAGTCATTAGTATAGCCAGGCGCGTACGCAGGGGGGGTTGAACCCCCCTTAACTTTGTTTTATGTGTGTGTTTTGGAGAAAAAACAACCTTTTTTTAAATAAAAAATAATAATAATAAAAAATATTTTAAAAAATTGTAGTAATGGGTGATCCAAAAAACTGACCTTACCCCCCCCCCCCCCCCTCCCATGAAACGAAATATCGATCGGCCAACTTTGAGACACCAACAAAACAAAAAAAAGTCAATACCTTCAATTTTGCCTTCCATGGAAAAGAGGTTAAAGAATTATAAGCATTAAATATATTCATGACATTTCAACTATTAATTTCTCCCTTTCATTTACTAAATGTTTCCTTTTGCTGTGACTGTATACGACACGTTATGCTCTTGGGACACTGTACTTACTCCACTATCATTTGTACATGTTCCAACACGAACCGAATTCCTTTATTTTAACCATGCACCTAACAATATACCTCAACGTAAAGCCTTAACCGAACCCCATTGTACAGAAATAATTATTTTTATTTTTTAACCTGTTTTAATGATCATTCATTAATTTCCTCTACCTGGAATGGCCACTGATCGTAATTCTTTGTAAAAATTGGAAATTATATACGACAATGTCAAAATAATCGGTATACAGGCATAACGAAAGGACAGAATATCTTAAACAGGACGGCAAATGAGCTCTTTGAGGTATATGAAAAATGAAATACACATGTAGTAAGGAAGAAAAAGAAAGATGGGATATCAACTCAAGAATTAAATTCAAGTTGACGTTTATTTTGTTATTTTGTTTAGTGTATCGCTCGAAAGATTAACCTTACCTCTGTTACCGAAATGAAATTGTGAAACAAGTATGTTTTGGTGATATAAACCATTACTCATATTAAATGGGATTCAGGGGAATGGGAAGTGTTACCCTACATTAGATCCTTGGTTTACGGATTGTGGGTCACTACTAACATACATCTACAAATTTGAGCAAGCTAACAACACATAAAGAGGGACGAGTTATTTGTAAATCCGTGTTTGATGAATAGAAATATGCTTCAAGGTGTAACCAACCGAGGTGGATACAGTTCACCTTGGTTGGTAGAAAGGTGTTAAACGCGGATGCCGGTGTTTGGTTTTTTAAAGGTAGGCGTTACTACTGCAGCTAGAAGGGATTAGACCACACAGCGAGCCATCGAGGTCACTGTGACAGGTGGCTATCTCATTAACTCAGCTCTCATTTAACATAAGAAAAAGAGGATCATGAGGGACCAACAGGCACCGAGTGGGAAGTTTTCTATATAGAGGGAGCAAGTAGCTACAAGTAGGACAGTGTGCCTTTAAGCGAACTGTTTAGCTAGTGGATTTAAATATTAGGTGTATGGTGTTTGCCCTCAAGAAAGGGCGATATTTGTTAATTTTTCTGAGGAAATACTGAATATATGTGATATGAGAGGTCATGCAATAACATTTGGTTACGCAGAATTTGACATTCTTTCACGTAAATGTAGAAATGTTCTGAAAGTTGTTGGTTTTGTTCAAAAAGTTGCCAGTACATAAGGTTAAAATGTCGTCAATTTTATTTGAGATTTTCAATGCAGTCCATAACGTCTTTCATATGTATTCATTACACTTTCACATGACAAATTATTAATCTTCCGTGTACATTGGTGGCTTTTTAAAACTAGACATACAACTTATTAAGACATGCTTATTCCCCTTTCACAAGCAATTGTTTGGTTACAATTGCAATCATGTTTTAATTCAAAATCTTTCAAGTGCCTTATTTCTGCAGTCATTGTTGTGGTTCTTATTGTGCAATTGCTATTCTTCATGAAATCGTATCACAATGCAAATTAACTTTCAATTGGGATACATCGAACTTCGTGCATCTATACAGGTAGCATCAGGGCGCCATTTCTTAGCGCTCTCCAACCAGGCTTGACCACGTGATCACACGAGAAGGCGCCATGCATGGCCTCGTGATTACTGCACCTCGAACGCACTCGTCCCTCTTCCGACAAACAACTCCCCATGGTCTCATCCTGGTTGTATTTGTGATCTAATTATCGTGATAATCATTCATTTGAGGATAGACCTTCAGGTGGTAATGAGAAGAAATGGAAATTATTCTCGAGTCCATGCAACTCATACTAGGATGATTTCATGCTCATTAGCAGACGTATCACCACTGTCGAGATCTCAAGATCTCGGTCTTGCTTATAAACTCAAGATTTATTTTTTAATGACGGAAAGTCACTAATTTAAGGTTAAAACAAATTAAAAAAATTATTTGACCTTAATTTTCATATCGTGATAAGACTTGAGTGAAATTGCTTTTAGGCAATTATTGCCTCATCTTATTGTATTATCTCCAAATGCAACTGGAGACAACAATTAATGCAGCTGATTAACAAAGAATCACTATCCAGCCAATTTTCAAAATTTCCCAAAACTTTGACAACCTAAACGGGTATCGCATATTTATTATAATGAATGAACCTTGTGTCGGGTTGTTTTTATTGCAATTGGTTAACAAATTGCCCTTCACCGACGTAAATAAACACCGATTAACAGTGTGTTGCGTAATGAAGATGATACGAAATTCGTCAAACAATGTACGAGATGGAATAGATTGCCAAAATATGTTCCCAAACAAATTATATATTGACAACAGCAATTATAGACTACGTCAACCATAAAATCTGCGTTTCAAAATCATCTATATACCAGCAGTAGAATATCTCTAAAGGCCCTTTTACACTTTCACGGATCGCATCACGGATCATCCCGGATCGTCGCTCCGTGATCATCCGTGTTATCTCCGGCATTACCGTGTATACACCGGGGAGGCATCCGGCGTGATCCTTGGCGTACCGGCATATCCGGGGAAAAAATTAAGCTTGCTTAATTTTTCATCCCGGAGTTCACGGATGAAACAATCCGTCCTCTTCCCTGTAGGCACCGTGTACCTCCGTGTAGCCGCCGAATACATCCGGGACAGTCCGTGTAGACACCGGGAGGTCCGTATTAACACCGGTTTCATCCGGGTTTGAAATTCCGTATATCAAATGAGCGCCTACAAGCTCAAGTCACCCGTCAACATTCCGGAGATATCCCAATAGACAACGTACACCTCCGTGTAAGGACCGTAAAAGTACCCAGTAGCCTCCGTGCTCTTCCTTGGAATCCGTGTTAGCTCCGTATGCGTTTCCGGCGTGGTCCGCGTTGCTACCTTGTCTGTCCGTGGAGACACCGTACTTGTCCGTGTATACACCCAGTTCGGAACGTATCCACACCGGCATCGAGAAGAAATCGTGGTGTTGCACGCCGGAACACCCCGGATTAAGATCCGGGATGATCCGTGATGCGATCCGTGAAAGTGTAAAAGGGCCTTAAGCTAAGTTTGACGAAAATCGATTCAGACGTTCGTATCGCGTGTAGATACGTATGTGCGGTCGGATAGACGGACAACTTGGAAACATACAGGCATTCAAGCATCTTTCAGGATTTGAGACATAACCAGTAGCCGATTTTTTTTATTTATTTGCTATTACATCAAAATCAATATTATCATCAGTATTTCTGTCTTCTTCTTCTTCTTCTTCTTCTTCTTCTCATTCCTCCTCGTTACTAGGCAGTTTTCGCAACCGGCGACGGGGCCTTCTACAACGCTAATCTTCGCGGGGGTCGCACTCAAAGCGAAAATTTCGCGTAACGTCGAAACCTACGACGGTATTCAGCTGTATTAACGTCGGGAGTCGAGCTAGTACGGGATGGCGAGCTCATTTAAATACCCCGTAGTTAACACTTGCGTCAACATGCGAAAAGTCCCTATTATTGTCACCGTCATGAGTATTATCATCAAGAACAACATCATAATAAAAATTGTTGTGATCATAAAGGTCTCGATTTGAGTTCACGAATATGTCAAAAGTTCTCCATGACGGAAGTCACCGTCACATTATCACATACACACATAAACCCACTTCCACACCCACACCACAAACAACCACACCAACCTAACACACATCCACACCCAAATCCCTCCACCTACCCCCCCCCCCAACACACACACACACACACATACGCGCCCAACGTGTAATCAGGGGACCGATGATGTAATTTTTGGACACAATGCAGCACAGCAAATGGGGGACCACTTTGTGTTTGTGGTGTAAAGAGGGGACCTTACAAATACAATTGAGCAAATCATATTCACAAATGAACACACGGATGAAAATATATCTCGATGACATTTATTTGTATTATACAGTGCACTATAACTTTTGCAGTACCTACGAGATAACAACAGGCATCCATATTTTTTAAATACTGTTTATGGACACTAACAGCCAGACGAGATACCGATTATTATACGCCATATCTGAAATGTCACTCTCTCACTAATAATAATTATAATAACACTATTATTAACAAATATTAATAATAATGATAATGATAATAATAATAATCATAATAAAAATAATGATATTAATATTAATAGTAATAATAATAATGATATTAATTATTACATTGATAGCAATAATGTGTTATAATTAAATTAATTATCATTATTAAGAGTGCTTTTTTAGATCGTTAATTATCATGAAGTGCACTGTTGAATACCACTATACTAAAATTCAAGTTGTTTTTAAAGGAAGACTGTCATTGACGAATTAAACAAAACGGTTCTGTATATGTATCCTTAAAGATTGATCTTCACAAAAATGTTCAATGTATAAACTCCAATAATTAAAGTCTGCATTTGTTTTTCACAAGTACCTGTTTTTAGCGTATGCATTATTATGCTAATGAACTTATAAATGACAGTTTTGGGTTGTACAAACGTAAACCCCCTTTAGTATTTGTCGGTCTCGCGGGTACTCTTTTTACCAGTCCGGGTTCCACTTTTTATCGGTCTCGACCATCATAACTATTGGTCTCAGAACCCCCCTCCCCCATGAGGTCACATCCTCATTAGTGGTCTCTGCCTGGGCCTCAAAATAACACCCCCCCCCCCCCCCTGATAAAATCCTTGGTATACGCTAAGACACATGCAGGCATAATACACACCGTAAACGGGGGACCAGTTATTACTGACACAGGCATGATAAGGGCGTGATATATACACACCGCAAATGGGGGACCATTTATTACTGACACAGGCATAAAAGGGCGTGATAATACACACCGCAAACGGGGGACCATTTATTACTGACACAGGCATATACGGGCGTGAAATATATACACCGCAAACGGGGGACCATTTATTACTAGGGACTTTTAAATTTGCACGTCGACATAGTGGACTGCTACATAATGTGACGTCCTTTTAAGGCAATGTGATGTCCTTATAGCAGTCCACTTTGTCGACGTGCAATTCTAAGAGTCCCTACTGACACAGGCAAAGTCGTCGATCCTTGGGGTCAGGGGGAGGAGGGGGGGGGGGCAAACATATCGTTTAGCCCCCCCCCCCCCAATTATTTCGAGAATGAAGAGAAAACAATCAACGGATATGTTGCTAAAGAGGGGAAAAAACATAATTTCCAATGATCAATCTTCAAAATATACTATTTTTCACTTAAACAAAAAAATTTCGTTTTTGCCGAGCGATTCGCGCGCAAACAGTTTCGCATCATCATTAAATAATCCCCCCTTTCAAGCTTCATTTTTGTTGCGGGAACTCACATTTCGAAATGAATGAGCAATGCAATTTCTCAAGGGCACGTGACGGAATTTTTTTTAAAATTAAACCCTCATCTATAGAAAACCGACACAGAAAATTATTACCTAAAATAATATATCATTCAATTCTGTCCAGGAGAGCTGATCGCAGAGCAGAGTGGAATATCGATCATCATCATACAACTTATAATTTTGAAGTCGGATAAGAGGAGCTGCTGTTGTCATGTAGATATTCTGGTCGAGAAAAGGCATGTCGTTTGAATGTCTAATTTATGGATCATTAGTGGTTGAAAACAAAGAGTAAAAAATTTCCAAAATCCTTAATTTAGAAGAAACCAACTTATAGGCTTCTAAGTAACTACGTAATTCCTTAGCGCTTTCACAAAATTTGCATGTATAGACCTATAGTGGTTGTCATGACTTGTAGGAGTTTGGAATAAATAGTTTTGTTTATAAAGCTTGCTATTGTTTTTGTTTGTATGTAATGGTTCAGTTAAATTGTGATACTAATTCGGTTATTTCCTTTTGATTTTGATTCCATATTAATCTTTGGGTATACTCTTATTTCCACGGCGTCAAATTTCACTCTAAATGGCGTCAACTGGGAGTCAACTCTATTCCTAGTTAAAGTGACACGGATTCCGAATCAATTTTTTTTTTCTCCATATTTTTTCCCTCCACAGGGATTTTATTGATTTTCATTTGAAACAAATTAACAAATATATATTCAAGGTAATTTACATTTATAACATAAATAAAATTGGCTTTTCAAGATACAAGTATTGTTGAAATGTTGAGTTAACAGAAAACTAACAAATCAATAATTCATTTCTGACACTCATGGAAAGAAAAACAAATACAGAAAAAATATCATTTTAAGTAAACAAATTTCTGAATTGAAAACATTTTCTTGTGAATTTATTATTTCTACAAGTCGAATTTGCAATATACTTTTCGTTTTTGAAGTAATTTTCATAATCGAAACTCTAATATTATCAATTTTACTCGGATTGTGTGGCATCAGCTGAGAATTGACTCAATTCAGAGTCAAGGTGATTCGGAATCCGTGTCACTTTGACTAGGAAAAGAGTTGACTCCCAGCTGACGCCATTTAGAGTGAAATTTGACGCCGTGGAAATAAGAGTATACCCAAAGATTAATATGGAATCAAAATCAAAAGGAAATAACCGAATTAGTATCACAATTAAATAATTAAATGCAGCGAAACAACAAAATGGGTTAACACGAATAGTAGTATTTACTTAGTAATTACATATATTATCCACATGAAATGCCCTCTATACCCTCACCGTTTTGTCTCTAAATTAAATGTCATGAGCCAAAACGCAATATTTGTGTTTTCCCACATCGCAATATTTGTGTTTTCCCACATCGCAAATCAGGAAATGGGGGGGGGGGGGGTGCATGGGGTAGCGGACAGAGGGTGGGGGTAGGAAGGGGGTGGGCAGGGAGATGGCCCGCCCCACCCCCCCCCCCAACTCCGGGGTCGGAATGACCGCATGCGTGTTACCAAAATGTCCGAGGGGTACTTTTCGTGCGACGAAGTCCGGCCCGAGAATTGTAAAAAAGGGGGTGTATTTGACTTTTCACCCGGAGATTTCTTTAAAAAGGGGGTGTTTTTTCTTTATTTCTCTCATCTCTTTGGACTCCTGAGAAATTATTCCGAATTTAGGGGGGTACATTGAGCGTTTTTCCGAATTAAGGGGGGGGGGGGTCTCCAAGGCAGGAAAAGCCCGCGAAAGGGGGGTTCGGAAATGTTGGCAGTCCTCAGATAGGGGGTGCTTTCAAAAAGAGGGAACAAGCGTACGCGTATCCTAAATAACACTGAGTGGGGGGGGGCGGGGTTGATGGTCAGGGCCTGACTATAGTTTCTTGGGCAGGGTGCATGGCGGGGGGGGGGGGGGGTCAGGGATAACAATTTTATTTTCATCTTCATTCAATGATATGAATTGTAATATATTAGTTGTTATAATCAGTCTTCTATCTTTAATGTTTGTAATTATTATGTTATCAGGGATAACAATTTTATTTTGATCTTCATTCGATGTTATGAATTGTAATACTTATACTTGGTATAATCAGTCTTCTATCATGTTATCAAAATCAAAGATTTTATATGTAACCCAATGTCTTTTTTTATTCTTTTCTCGATTATGATAAATTTGGTTCATTAATGAAAAATAAAATACTTTCTAATAAAAAAAAAAGGTTCACGTATCTTATCGGGGATCGAAGCCATCTATTTCCGGTTCCGGCAAAACAACCTTCTTCAACACGTGCTAGCGCAATTTCATTTTCATCTTTAGTAGAATCAGTTGTAAAAAAAGCAAATTCTCGTCTGAAATTTGTGTACAGATATCAAAGTTGTATGGATTTAAAAGCAAGACGTACACTCTGTTTTGCTCTTATTCAATGTTTATTTGACTATGCTAACCCTGCATGGTATAGTAACATAAACAAGTCAGATCAAAAGAAGTTGAAGATTATACAGAACAAAATGGTGAGATTTATCAACTGTTCTGGTCCAAGAACTCATGTTGGCTACAGCGAACTTTCTAAAGCTGGTTTTCTTGAAGTCGACCAAAGATCAAAACAACTCGCATTGCATCACGTGCATAAAATATATCATACTAGGTCGAATCATTATATTCGATCCAACTTCGATCTTGTTACTGACGTACATGATTATAATACAAGAAATAGACGATTCAACTTTAACTTACCAGAAAGAGTAGGTAGTATTGGAAATTCGTTTTATTACAATGCCATAAAACATTGGAATTCCCTTCCCAATGGTGTAAAAGAAATAGGAAACTATGATCATTTTAAGAGGAAATTAAAGGAATACCTAATACTTGACAGTCAGAGAAGAGAAGTGAATGACATGTTATATGATTGACATTTTTATTCTTCTGTCGGTTCATACCTTTTCATGTTGTATATACTTATGTTTTCGTACGTTATAGAAATTCTACAAATTCATCATTATTTTCCTCTTCTTCCTTCTCCTCTTTTTCTTCTTCTCCTTCTTCTTTTTCTTCTTGTACTTAATATCATTTCTATCATCAGTTTAATGTTGTTATTATTATTATTATCTTTAATAAGTAGTTCTTTTAATTTTCTTATCTGTCTGTAAATATTACTATTTTAACTTATTAATTTTATACATGTCTGTAAGGGACCCCACTGGAAATAAGCTCTCGAGCTTTCGTGGGTTATCCTGTTCAAGCTGACTTATTTTTTATCTGTTATTATTGTATATTGTTGTATGTTGGAAGCTTGTCGAATAAAAATCAATCAATCAATCAACGATGATGTGCCCACGGTGCTTGTTTGAGGTTGAGAACAACTATTTTGTCGGCTGATTTCAGGTAATTATTATGGGGATCGTGTCTACATTAATGTTATTAGATCTAGACATAATTATTTCACAGAGATCTTCGGTAATATTCGCGTAACGAAACTGAAACGATCCCAAATTGAAAAAATAGGTAGGCCTAGTAGTAGTCTAGTCTAGATCTAGCCTCGCCCACCCGACTAGGCCATGCCTCGGTAAAACCCAAACAGCAATTCGCACGCGCACGGGCTCCGACTCCGCGAGGCCGAGACGAGACTGCAATGCACTCTGGGCTACAAAATCTTCTGTGTGCCCATGCCTTGAGCCATAATGCATGGCCGTCCAGAGGATTTTTTTATGTTGGGGACCGGGGTAAAAAGCAATAAATTATTGAAAATTTATTGCATTTTCTGTTTTTTATTTTATTTATGGAAACTGCCCCCTACCCTAGCCCCCGCTGCGTACAGTCATGGTTCAGTGACAAAGCAATGGCCTCGTAACTGTGAGGCCCCAGGATCAACACCGTGTCGATGTGCTATATTAGTGCCCTTTTGTGGGGCATTAATCCTCATTACTGTAATTTATGACTTAAGAGCATAGGTCCCCTAGTTGATAAGCATAGTAGCATATTCATGCTTTAGCAGTCACGCAAAACACATATTGGCAAATTATTATTCAATAAAATCTGAGAATGTATACTATTATCTAGATCTAGATCTATTATTTTTAAAATTATTTTTAAAATAATTCCATAAATTGGGATCAAAAAAAATATTCCACCTTTATGAGCGACAGTGTATATAGTTATGCCACTTACGGCTTTGAACTTGATCGTTCAATGTAATGTGCTTTGATCATGGCTGCCGACAATTTGTGCAGGTGGCGACAATTAATTTTGTGCCGCAACATACCACGCTTTCATAGAAAGAAGTAAACGTTTGCCTATATCTTTTGAAATTAGAATGGGCTTTTTGTGATTTTCTTTTACCAAATTTGATTAAGTCTTGCCGGCTTATAAACCCAAGATAAGACGGAAAGGGAACAAAGTGACTATCACAGATACAAACAATAATATTAATCAACAAACTCCATTGTCAGATCAGGGGAGAATTGGGCTCCCGATATGTTATTTGAAATAAGCATTCATACATCATAAAGAAATATAGCTGGATTGAATTGAATTAAATTGATTTATTGTCCACTATTAAAATGGAAATTCATCAGTCGCTCAATGGTACAGGTGTATTACAAACAATGTAGACAATTATACAAATTATAAAACATAATAACAACATAACATTGAGTGTAATGAAAAAAGAAATATTACTTGCTCGTTGTTGTGGAGCTTATGATCTGAAGAATTAATATTCGGTAAAAAAAGGAGTTTATTCCACTAGTGATAAAGGTTAATTCAATAGCAATTACAAATATAGATTGTATTGTTTCATTCCATTGCCAAAATCTGCCTCCTCCCCGTTCCACGATTAAAAACAAACAAAGAAAGAAAGAAATATAAATATCCTTACAATATAATGAACATTGTGGCCTAGAAAGAACGGAACACCTGCGATCTACAATAACTTCATCATTGACAAAATGTTTACTTCATGAAGTAGATCATTCATTTTCGACATGATAAAAATGATATCAAGATCATCAGCTTCGAGTCATTATGTCATTGTAATTTGAAAATATAAATTTTTCCTTACTTTATGAGCAACACAGTCTAGTCTGACAATACAAAAGCACTCTCTGTTATTTATCTTGAAATTGATGAAAGCTAAACCAACATTTTGTATGACCTTCAATAAGTGGAACTGATGTTAGGACTTTTGGGATTACACTTGTAATGGCTTCCACACAGTAAATCAAGATGATATTTATCAAGACTTTTTACATGACAAACACCAGTCAACTGTCGTAACCTAGATTCTTATTTCTAAGATTTATATTACATATTATGACATTTCTGATTTGAAAAAAACGTCACCGATCCATATTACCCTCTGATCCCTCTGAACAAAGTGTTTTTATGGAACACATACAGTCACCAGCCATATATAGTTTGATTTGTTTTTTCTTTCTAAAACACAATTTCTTTTACTCGCTTATATTTTTATTGTTTACATTTGATAAGTATAATGATATCAAGCGAATTCCGAAATATTTTCAATAAATCTGAATTCATTAAATAATAATGAAACATTTTGTAATTAATAACATATTTTCTGTATTCATTACTAGGGCTTAACCCTAATAAGGCCGGGCTATTTGAAGTCTTACTACGGCCGGGGGGGGGCCATTATGGCCCCCCCCCCCTAAGATCTCGGCCGTGAAACGGCCGATCTCCGCGAAAATTTGCACGCATGTCAAGTGAAGTGTATAGAACAATATGATAATTTCAATTTTTTGAAAAAAATCCCTCATTTGCATATTTATGGTAATTTATGCAAATAACGTCATAAAATCACATTTTTACCCATAAATCCTATATTATTCATATTTAAGCATTCTTTTTCACTACATAATATATTCATTAGACCATTTGGAACAATAATACGACAAAAAAAATTGGAAGAGCCAGCTTATTCCTTATGTTATATCTTGTTTTGATAATTTCTTATGTATTTCATTGTTTTTTAAACTTATTTATGTTATTGTTTGTTTTTTTTTTTCATTTCTTCCTACAATTCAACTATTTTGACTCCCAAAACAACCACCTAAACTTTAAACAAGACCCAATAACCAATGTTTGATCTATTTTTAGGAAAAATGACATTTCCATATGTTTTGTACACAAATCACAAAAATGAGCGATTTTCGGGCTGACATGCAAAGACAAAAGGTCACGTGACCTTGTAACTATAGGTCCGATTTTTTTTAATTTTTTTTTTTAAAGATGCGCAAGACTCTAAAGAAAAAAGTCAGCGAGCGGCGAGGCGCCATCCATATGCGTTCTCGAACAATCAGAAAAATCGGCCGTATTAGGGTTAAACAATAATGCATTCTCCTCGAAACTTGTTATTAGCGATGAGATAGATGAAAACATTAATGAACTGGTTGATGAAGCGCATGTTAATAAGAACAGTAAGGATGGCAACGCCTTTATGAGACAAGCTGAACTTCTGATCGGGTGTCATGAGCTGAATGGCCAATGCTGGGAACCACAAGATGAAAAAGATAATATTCATGATGAGGAGCATCTTGGTTGTCTTGTGGTCCGCCTTTTGCTTCTTTCGCGCTGTACGCTTCTTGTTGTACGGCTCTTCAGTACCACCGCATCGAGGCTTCTTGACGTCGATTGAAACATGGACGTCACCTAAACCAGAGGCATCATTTGCTTTTGTATCAGCATTACTGCTGACATCGTCGCTAGGGGTAGGTGCACTTGATAGTTGAACCGAGTGCTGGTGGTCGGTAGGGGTAGAAATGTTGGAGGTCGACTTAGTATTCGAGACGGTAGCTGATAACGAGGAGATGCGCCCTTCAGCATCACTGGCTCCTAGGCCTTTTGTCATCCTCTCTCGAAGCGCCTGGTGGTGACGAATCACGCGGTAGATCTTCACGTACAGCAGAATGATGATAGACAACGAAGCGCCAGCCAGGACAGCAGGGAGCGCAACGTATATCTTACGAAGCAGAGGATCATCCCCGAAGGAGTTGCAGATAGCGATGCCTTGCCTTTGATCTGGTTTAGCATGAAATGTGATCGGCAGGTGAATCAAGATCGAGAACAAAAGGGATGCGGCTGACACTGTCCAAGCTAGTGGCGACGAAAACCGGCTTGAAAACGGGCGGCAGACCGCGAAATAACGACACACAGCTATGAATACATTTATGAACAGACCTGCAGAATAGACGCCTTTCTTTAAGATGTTTTCGACGATGCACACCCAACGAACAGTCTTAGATGTCGCACTGTTTTCAATCAAAAGCAAGCAAAGAAAGAGATCAAGGAGGGCAAGGGCGATCATCGCAACATCAGTTGGGCTTTTATTTTTTCTCCGACTGATGACAAATACAATGAGAATGTTACCCGGAATGCCGATTACACCGGCAAAGGAGGCGACCGCGATATTTATCAGATGGAAAGCATTCATTTTGAACTATTGAGGCCGGGGTAGAAATAGGAAACTTGTGAAATCCTTTTGTTAAAAAATAGTTATATCAGAAACCAGTACTGTTAGAGACGAAACGTTTCACTCTTTCTTTCACATTCGGTTAGACAAGATTCTTCTCGAATTGATTGCTTTTATCCCTGCCTAGAGTAGCCTCTTGTCGATGCCCTCGCGCTGTTGGAGTCTCTAAATTCTGACGAGCGAAGCGAGTCAGAGAAACCGAGGCGCTCGCGCTGAGGGCCTCTTGACAAGTGATCTGGATTTCTTATGTTTTACTTTGTTTGGCGAATATTCCGACCCAGCAGAGTTCGGTGAAAGTCATCCAATCAGAGAGAGCTACTATGACGTAATATCTACCGCTCTGTGCGAATTCCCTCCGTGAGAGTGGTAGGTCTATGCAGTCAGTCCGCAGTGCGTGCGAATAGGGGGTTTTCGTTTGTCACGTCGACATAGTCGACGTCAAATATGGGACGTCATTTCGGCGATCTGCGCATGCGTCGGGTCGTCTGGCGTCGTCAGGCCACATTTGCGAACCCGTTCATCGATGATTTGAGGTTCGTCAGAAAACTAGTGACCCGTCGTCAGAATGACGTCATCTTGCTACATCGCAGCGTAAATCAAAAAGTAAAAACAGAAAGAGAAAGTGATAGAAGGAAGGAAACAAAGAATAACATAAGGAAAGACAGAAAGAGAAGGTGAAAGAAGGAAGAAACAAAGAATAACATAAGGAAAGACAGAAAGATAAGGAGAAGGAAGGAAAAAACAAAGAATAACATAAGGAAAGACAGAAAGAGAAGGTGAAAGAAGGAAAAAAACAAAGAATAACATAAGGAAAGACAGAAAGAGAAGGTAAAAGAAGGAATAAACAAAGAATAACATAAGGAAAGACAGAAAGAGAAGGAGAAGGAAGGAAAAAACAAAGAATAACATAAGGAAAGACAGAAAGAGAAGGTGAAAGAAGGAAAAAAACAAAGAATAACATAAGGAAAGACAGAAAGAGAAGGTAAAAGAAGGAAAAAAACAAAGAATAACATAAGGAAAGACAGAAAGAGAAGGTGAAAGAAGGAAGAAACAAAGAATAACATAAGGAAAGACAGAAAGAGAAGGTGAAAGAAGGGAAAAACAAAGAATAACATAAGGAAAGACAGAAAGAGAAAGTGAAGGAAGGAAAAAACATAAAATAACATAGGGAAAGACAGAAAGAGAAGGTGAAAGAAGGGAAAAACAAAGAATAACATAAGGAAAGACTGAAGAGAGAGTGAAAGAAGGAAAAAACAAAGAATAACATAAGGAAAGACAGAAAGAGAAGGTGAAAGAAGGGAAAAACAAAGAATAACATAAGGAAAGACAGAAAGAGAAAGTGAAGGAAGGAAAAAACAAAGAATAACATAAGGAAAGACAGAAAGAGAAGGTGAAAGAAGGAAAAAAAACAAAGAATAACATATAAGGAAAGACAGAAAGAGAAGGTGAAAGAAGGAAAAAACAAAGAATAACATAAGGAAATACAAAAAGAGAAAGTGATAGAATGATAAAAACAAAGAATAACATAAGAGAAGATGATAGAAGGAAGAAACAAGGAATAATATGAGGAAAGATAGAAAGAAAAATGATAGAATGATAACAACAACAACAATAACGTTAGAAAAGACAGAAAGAGAAAATGATAAAGAATAGACAATGGAAAGATAGAAGAGAAGATGAAAGAAGGAAAAACAAAGAATAACATAAGGAAAATAGAGAGAGTATAATATAATAATAAACGAAGAACAAAATAAGAAGTGAAAGAAGGAGAAATTGAACAAGCGCGTGCGGGGGGCATTACGTCATCGTGTAGAGAACGGGTGTCGACTTAAAACGAAAAGGGCAATAAGGTAGTGAACAGGACGGGTGTCTGACGCCAATTCGCATCGTTAGAGGACGTGAACGCCGTCCTCGTCCACACAAACGAAAAGCCCCTAATATCGCTCAGAAGGCGCAGACCGTATGCACATTCAAAATGGTTATGAATACGTAATGAGCATGTGCATGACTCATTTGAAGTCATCGTCATGTAGCGTCCTTATAACGGTTTTGCCTCATTTTGGTACCAAATGAAAGGGAATAAATAGGACTTCCCCTTTTTCATATCATTTTGATGATATTTTGAAGCGATTTGGGTAATAAATACGAAAAGTTTGTCGTGCCAAAAAAAAAAAAAAATGGCGGAAATAAGTGGTCTAAATTGAGTGAAAACCATCTTGCATCGATTTTTTAGTATGTTCAAAACATTACTTGATGTGTTTACTTCCAAAAAATAATCATATTTTATATTCTAGTTCGGTATACCGGTCAGGATCCAGCAAAGTATCACCCCATGTACATCGCACAGTGTCAAAAAATACTCCATTGCGACCGCCGTGAAAGACAGGATTGTGATTGGTCAAAGATGATGTCATCGCACTACGTCATATAGTCTAGTTGTAGTCTGCAAGCACAAACCCTGGTCAGTCGTAACAGAGAGTGTGCACTATAAGACTACCATATGCCACGTACTATAGCTGTTCCTGACCTATATTGGTACAACCAGTAGGTACCAGTAGATAGCTGGGCTAGGCTTCTCTCAAGGCACAATGATTTGTTGATAAAATGTCAAATTAGGGTCTGTGCTTGCAGACTAGCCTAGTTGGGCAATCCCGAACACACACGTACACACACACGATCGCTGCGGTCGAGACATGCATAATTCAGTAGGAAATCGGGTCTCATGAATATATAATTCAGATCACTTGTCAAGAGGCCCTTAGTCTAGTTCTGGACCCTATATAGATTTTTGTAATTCGCCGACTATAAACGTTAAGCCGATTGATGGCGCGATCCTTATTGGCTGCGATATCCCCGAGAACCGCGCGAGATAGGGTCCAGTCAAATTGCTACAAGCTGACGTCATTTAACGACTTTCCCTGAGATTTTTCAGGGAAAGCCATTAAATAAGCCGCGCCCCCTAGCCAAAGTAATAGTCTTTGCCTTGCAGCATTTTGAAGTAGTATTGGGGAAATCTGGTTTGATCTAGTGATAAAATGTTTTTATATTCCTTAAAAAAAGTGCTATGTTGCATCAGAATTAATCTTAAAAATTAAAATTAGATGTATAATGACCATTAAAACTTTCTCTTTTAACAGTATTTCCTCTAAAGATACAATAAGGTCTGAAAATATAAACTACTGTGTTATATACATGCATAGTGTCTTATAAGTCCATGGTGCACACGCTACAGGGCTAGCTACACGTACTCAATAGCGGCATTGCATATCCAACTTCCAAGTTTTCGAACCGTTTGGTGATTACGATTGCAGTGACATGTACCTACAGCAGGGGCGTACGCAGAGGGGGGGGGGGGGGGGTTTGGGGGGTTCAAACCCCCCCCCCCCCTTTGGTATTTTTATGTATGTAAACCCCCCTAAAAAAACCTAAAACCCCCCCCCTTTGTTTTGTTTTTTATTTTTTTTTATTATTATTTAAAAAAAAAAAAAAAAAAAAAAAAAAAAATTATACTCACGGCTAACCTAAATAAGGTGACCTTACCCCCCCCCCAACGACCAAAAATGTCAAATTATGAAATTTCGAGACCCAAAACAAAAAAAAATGTGTCCGCTTACCCCCCCCCCCCCCCCCCCACCCCCCCCCCCCCCCCCCCCCCCCCCCCCCCCACTGAGCGACTTTTCGACTGGCTGAGTCGTTGCGATTGTTTTTTACCTCCAAAAAAAAAAAAAAAAAGTGTCCGCTTACCCCCCCCCCCCCCCCCCCCCCCCCCCACTGAGCGACTTTTCGGCTGGCTGAGTCGTTGCGATTTTTTTTTACCTCCAAAAAAAAAAAAAAAAAGTGTCCGCTTACCCCCCCCCCCCCCCCCCCCCCCCCCCCCCACTGAGCGACTTTTCGGCTGGCTGAGTCGTTGCGATTTTTTTGACCTCCTAAAAAAAAAAAAAAAGTGTCCGCTTACCCCCCCCCCCCCCCCCCCCCCCCCCCCCCAATCTGAGCGACTTTTCGGCCGGCGCGATTTTAAAATTTTCGGGAGCAAAATATTTTAAAACCCCCCCCTTGAAAAAATCCTGCGTACGCCGCTGACCTACAGTAATGTGTACATATATTTCAAACGGCAAATTCATAATTTTATGTCCAATTTTGACACTATTTCGGGTTGGTGTACTTAGTGCACCTGTTTTATCTTGAGCAACATTCAAATTACGAAAGATGTACAAAATCATTCGTGAGGCCTACTACTTTTTTCGTTTTCCAGAGTTAATACGGGAGTTATACTCAAAATTTCCAATACTCTCGTCACGTGGATTTGTCTTTTTTGTTGATCTGAGATTATCATTTAACTGCTCTATTGTGATTGATTGATTGATTGATTGATTTTTATTCGACAAGCTTCAAACATACAACAATATACAATAATAACAGATCAAAAATAAGTCAGCTTGAACAGGATAACCCACGAAAGCTCGAGAGCTTATTTCCAGTGGGGTCCCTTACAGACATGTATAACATTAATAAGTTAAAATAGTAATATTTACAGACAGATAAGAAAATTAAAAGAACTACTTATTACAGATAATAATAATAATAGCAACATTAAACTGACGATAGAAATGATATAAAGTACAAGAAGAAAAAGAAGAAGGAGAAGAAGAAAAAGAGGAGAAGGAAGAAGAGGAAAATAATGATGAATTTGTAGAATCTCTATAACGTACAAAACATAAGTATATACAACATGAAAAAGTATGAACCGACAGAAGAATAAAAATTCAATCATATAACATGTCATTCACTTCTCTTCTCTGACTGTCAAGTATTAGGTTACTGGTATTCCTTTAATTTCCTCTTAAAATTATCATAGTTTCCTATTTCTTTTACACCATCGGGAAGGGAATTCCAATGTTTTATGGCATTGTAATAAAACGAATTTCCAATACTACCTACTCTTTCTGGTAAGTTAAAGTTGAATCGGCTATTTCTTGTATTATAATCATGTACGTCAGTAACAAGATCGAATATAATGATTCGACCTAGTATGATATATTTTATGCACGTGATGCAATACGAGTTGTTTTGATCTTTGGTCGACTTCAAGAAAACCAGCTTTAGAAAGTTCGCTGTAGCCAACATAAGTTCTTGGACCAGAACAGTTGATAAATCTCACCATTTTGTTCTGTATAATAATTCAACTTCTTTTGATCTCACTTGTTTATGTTACTATACCATGCAGGGTTAGCATAGTCAAATAAACATTGAATAAGAGCAAAACAGAGTTGCGTCTTGCTTTTAAATCCATACAACTTTGATATCTGTACAAAAATTTCAGACGAGAATTTGCTTTTTTTACAACTGATTCTACTAAAGATGAAAATGAAATTGCGCTAGCCAACTCAATGCCTAAATACTTCACAGACTCTTTTCTCTTGATTGCTTGATTATTGTGTGTCACTTCGGAATTCAAATGACTTTTTAGAACTACTTTTAGAACAAAATAAAATGCTTTCTGTTTTTCCCAAGTGTAAAGAAAGTTCATTATCAATCATCCAATCGACACACGTATAGACAGCTGTTCACTGAGCTTTTCCTCAATATATTGAAGATCAGGATTTGAATAGAGTAGTACCAAGAAGTTACCAGCTTGGTATACCATATAGTACGCTGTCATCTGCGTACAATAATAGTTTGAAGT
The DNA here is from genome assembly GCA_035222895.1 of Strongylocentrotus droebachiensis. NCBI lineage: Eukaryota > Metazoa > Echinodermata > Echinoidea > Camarodonta > Strongylocentrotidae > Strongylocentrotus > Strongylocentrotus droebachiensis. The sequence goes on along the minus strand of JAVYIG010014846.1, from coordinate 19,712 downwards.
CTTTTATACATGAAATACACATATGATTTATATAACTTGAAAATAGAATTGGGGCTAAAATGCTTCCCTAAGGAACACCGCATTTTATAGGCATTAGTTTGGAACGAATATCATGAATGGCCACTATACTTGGTGTCGATTAGATAAGTAGGATCTGAACCAATCTAAACTTGCCTTATCAAAACCCATTAGTTGTAACTTCTTCAATAAGACGCAATGATTAACTGCATGTATCAAAAGCTTTTTGCAGATCAAGGAGCACCATACCAACAAAGTGCCCTTGGGAATTTTCTCTCCTCAAATAATCAGTCAAATGAATTAGACATGTTTCAGCCGAATAATCATGTTGAAAACCAGATTGAAATTCATAATTATGATTTATTTTACCAGTAATGGATGACTCCGCGTTGTCTCCGTAACATATTTCATCCTACATTCTAGCTCAGATTATAATTGCAGTTATTCAGACTTATACTTTGGAGATGTACTTTCTTATTAGAAAATTCCAATTACAGGTTCAATTCAAACACATTATCAGATGTGTGAAATGCAAGCCATTTCTACGCAACTTTCATGATTTTTTTGTTTTAAAATGGAATACCAAAAAAAAAAAGGAAAAAAAGAAGATAAAATTGAAGTTTGGTTCAATGAAATTGCTCATGCAGAGGGGGGGGGGGGGGTGGGTACTCCTCTGTACAAGAAGATTACATACTTGCCACCACTAACTGGAAGACTTGTAGGGTCATTAATTCATAGAGGAATAAACACAATGATAACATGCCACTGCATGGCTTCGTATGATGACAAGTATTAAAATGTCATAAAATGGATGATTATGACTTGCTTTGCAAGTTATTTTTAAGGAAATCATAAAGTTGCACAAACCAGTATTATATAAGTACTATAATTATGAAGGGAAACATAAATGTAGGTTAATGATGGGTCATGTAAGGTCAACTTTTAATCAGCACTTCTCCCTTTTTAATTTCCCTTTTTTTCCCTTCTCCTTGTCTTCTCCCGGCATCTATAGTGTTTCTTATTCCGCCTCTCTGTCTTCCGGCCCCCTTCTATTCTTGCATATGTCTCCTTCCCCTTTTATTCCCTTTTCTCCCACTTCCCCTTCACCTCCTTCCTTTATATCGAGTATGCAGTTCACATTTTTTACATGCGAAATTTCCTGGAAACTTATGAAAAAAGGCACTTCGAATTTTTGATATATGGGTTATAACGTTTTTGAATAGAATGCAATTTGGGGAAGAAAAAAAATCACCCCAAAATCATGTTCTTTTGCTTAAAATTGCGTTGTTAATTAATTTCAATTCCGTTGAGATTGGTATAAAAATGTAGATAATTTGATCTACTTTAATATGACACGAAACTCATGGTGGTTCAAGGTTCCCTTGAAATATTATTAACAAAAGGGCCAATAAAAAAATTAAAAATCTGAAATATTGTGTGATATGATAAAATCTTTCTAATAAATAACCTGTGCTTAGTTTGATAGTGGCAGGCATCTCAAAAACTAAGCATGGACCTATATAAGCATGATATTTGACTTTGACCCTCTGTATTTTAAGGTACCAAAACTATTGATATGATATCTAAACAAAATATATTTAAAATGACAACAATAATGCACAATAATTATTTAAAGTTATATATTTTCCAATATTTATCAATTTCCAGTGCACGTCTTTAAAAATGACGCTTATAGCTTTTTAATAGGGTCTTGCAAATAGACAACGTTGAATCCCGGTTGAATCATGCCGAACGCTAAATGAAAGCGTTTCGTGCAGCGAAGTATAGTTAGCTAGGAATCTGTGCATAAGGCAGGGGAGTTCGAAATGTCACATAGCTCACAGCAGTATGTGTATGAATATGCTATTGGGCGCTATCACTCAATTACGTAATAAGGCTTGATCTTTTGACCCTGTCGCAAGGTCGCTAGATTTTTGTCTGGCATCGCGAGCGAAGTTTGATTGACGGCGACTTCATGAATATTTATGAATTGAATCACTTGTGTGTGAACTTTTGACCCTTGACGTCAGCTTGTAGCAATTTGACTGGACCCTGATCTCGCGCGGTTCTCGGGGATATCGCAGCCAATAAGGATCGCGCCATCAATCGGCTTAACGTTTATAGTCGGCGAATTACAAAAATCTATATAGGGTCCAGAACTAGACTAGGGGATTAGTGATAGGAGGCATGTTTGCTTAAGAGCTCAGATTAGAAGTTGGAAACACTGTGAAGAGTTTGCATTTGCTTGGCACAACGAATAGTCTGACCATTATTATTTGGTAGTTTTCAATCGAATAAACCTGCTCAGAATTATCCCATAGGCCTAATTGTATTTAAGGGTTGATGTTTGGATGTTGATTGGCTTATAATACAACATGTATTGCTGTATATTGCGTAAGTGGAAGTTATCACATTTCTTAGAGACAATCAATATTCTTTAGTCTATATTTCTTGTCTTGTATATAGTTTATGATTATTCCTTTATATTTCTATGTTATATGTCATATGGGTAGTCGAAGCATAATAATAGTGCAATAATTATAGGTGAATCACATGCAGATTGCAGTATTGATTGATAAGCTCGTTTTCCTAAAACGATATTTACACCTGAGATTATGTATATGTTGTGTGCTGGAGGAATACAACATATTTCTATGTTAGTATTATTATTTCTAAATCTGAGAGGATAATAGATTAGCGCGTTTAGATGAGATTGCCTAGGTACAATGAAGGTTTAATTCAGAGTTAGGGTATAACGAATCACCACCAGGGGCGTCTCCAAAGGGGGGGGGGGGTACGGGGGTGCGACACACCCCCCCCCCCCCCCCACCTGTCAGGATATTGTCGGGAAAATTGCGCTGCCGTCGGGAAAAAAGAGAAAAGGGGGAGGGGAAAAAAGAGAGGGAAAGGGAAAGAAAAGAAAAAAAGAAAGGAAAAGAAAAGAAAGAAAGGAAAAGAAAGGAAAGAAAGGAAAAGAAAGGAAAGAAAAGAGAAGAAAGAAAGAGAAAAAAGAAAAAGAGGGAGGAGATCGAGGAAAGAAAAGAAAAGAAAGAAAAGGAAAAAAAGAAGAAAAAAGAGTAAAAGGGAAAGAAAAGAAACGGGGGATGAAAGAGAGGGGAAAGAGGGGAGGTAAGAGCCTGAGAGAGGAGGAGTGGGAGTAAAAGAGAGAAGGGGGTTGTTGGGTGGAGTCGTCTCGTCGAGGGAGCAAGAAAGACACGGATAAATATGTTGCTGTGTCGGGTCAGCTAGCTGTGTCGGTATTCTTGCTCGATCCTCGTGTACTATATTATATCAATGCAGAAGTTTGAAGTCGGTGAGATGTATATTGTCGGTCGGCCGACAAGTTTTTTTCCCTACGAACTGTGACTTTTTATCCGCTGTGACGACTGCGAGAGTGACGACAACTACTATACTTGTATTTTCTCGAAGTTTCACTTTCCTATAATATCAGCTAAAGAAATTAGAGGTTTTAAATTTTCGGGGAAACTGAATTCAAACGAGGTTTAAGAGTCAACAACGGTACGACGAATCGTTTTCCTTTCTCTATATTGTGATGAAACGCCCAAAATTCCGCCCTTCGCGCGGAAGGGGAAAACTTCATTAAGACGAGTCGAGAACGGTACAACGAATCGTCTTCTTTCTCTAATAATTTAATGAATCGTCAAAGCTTCCGCGCTTCGCGCTAAAGGAGGAAACTGAATTCAGATGAATAGGGCTTAATAAGAGTCGAAAACGGTACGACGAATCGTCTTCCTTTCTCAAATAATTTAAGGAAACGTCTAAGCTTCCGCGCTTCACACGAGAGGGGGGAACTGAATTTAGATGAATATAGGGCTTAATAAGAGTCGAAAACGGTACAACGAATCGTCTGCTTTCTCTAATAATTTAATGAAACGTCAAAGCTTCCGCGCTTCACAACGAGAGGGGGAAACTGGATTCAGATGAATAGGGCTTAATAAGAGTCGAAAACGGTACGAAAATCGTCTTCTTTTCTCTATATTGTGATGAAACGCCAAAAATTCCGCGCTTTGCTCGGAAGGGGAAAACTTCATTTAGACGAGTCGAAAACGGTAAAACGGAAACGTCTTCTTTCTCTAATATTTCAATGAATCGTGAAAGCTTCCGCGCCTCGCGCTAAAGGGGGAAACTGAATTCAGACAATTAGGGCTTATTAAGAGTCGAAAACGGTACAACGAATCGTCTGCCTTCTCTAATAATTCAAGGAAACGTCTAAGTTCCGCGCTTCGCGCGGGAGGCCTTTCACCCACACCCTCGCGCCCTTAATGATTCGCTTGCTCACTACCGCCCCTCCCTAAAATAAGATCCTAGCTCCGTGTCTGCATTAAAATATATAGCTATGAATACTGACTAAGTTGACGAAATAATTCGTATATTTGTGTCGTCGTGGAAAATGACCATTTGCGCATACGCAAGTACTATAGATAGTCCATAGGAAAAACAATTTAGCCTTCGGCCCCGGGTTTATAGGGTTAAATTTGTAGATATTGGAAATTTAATTTTGTCGGTAATTGGTGGCTAGTTTTGTCGTTAATCGTTGGCCTCTACACACCCCCCCCCCCCCCCCACTGAAAAAGGTATAGCGACGCCCCTGATCACCATATTGGGTATGAATATGATGTGTATTCGATTTGATAATGAAACTGTTCTAATAATAATGTAGACCATGCATTATGGTTCAAGGCATGCCCACATAGAGAATTTTGTTTTGTTAGGGGTCGGGGCCAAATGCAATGAATTATTGATAATTTATTGCATTTTCTTTGTGTGTTTTTTTATTTCTTGGGGGCGGCGACGTACCCTAGCCCCCGCTGTTTACTCGTACCAAGGGAATACTGCGAGGAGGGTGGACCGCGAATGGCACAGCGTGGTCGTAATGATATTTTTTTTTTGGGGGGGGGGCAGGATGATGGGTCGCGTACATTATTGGGGCACGCCTTTTTTTCTTTATTTGTTCAGAAATGTACGTTTTCAATAAATGTTTTCTACAAATATTCGGGGCCATGTGGCGACTCCCCCCCCCCCCCCCCCCCCCCCCTGCGCCTACGCCAGAGCCGTGGGGGGTTCCCTATCCATTATTTCGCTTTCTTATTATCATTTTGTTTATTGCTAATTTAATTTTCATTTAATTGTTTAAGAAAAGCGACCCTCAACCCATGTTATGAATAGCGAATCTGAAACGCGAACACCCCCCCATCAGTCTGACCACGTATAGACCCAAATGTCAAGCCATAGAAGCTTCATTTCGTGACCTATAAAAAAGGTGGCGATAATTTTTGTTTGATAATTTAGATAAAAATACAAAAACTAATCAGTTAATTTTCACAAGTGTAATTTTGGTGCATTATTGATAATTATGGGTTTTATTTCACTATTTTTGGCACAAATCGTCGCGTATGCTTAGGAAAACATTGACCAATCAGACATCGTATTAGATCGCTCGTAGTATCACTCGTAAAATTACAGCCAATGACAGCTCGCGTAGTATACTTGCGTACAGTGTTCAACATGGCAGCTTCCAGTGAAGAGGATTGTCCGTCTTCTTGTGAAGAAAGTTCGGTCGAAAATGTATGTTACATGTGTGTAAACCCATCGAAAAAAGCGGAAGTTACTCCTTTTTCGGAGAAGACCTGGTCCCGATTTCGGCAAACCCGGACTTTAGTGCCCAGCTGAAAATCTCAGTTTATTATGGATTTAATATCAATAATATTAATTATGCTAATATATGCAAATATAAACATACCAAAACTTGATGATTTTTAATCATTTGACGTCATAAAAAGCAATTTTAAGCCAAAAATAGCAGCGAAGTAGGGGATCTCCTCTTTGCTTGATGCGAGATACTAGCGAACTGAAATAACCGAATAAAAACTATGGTGAACTAAAAAAAGAAAAGAAAAAATCAAACCACCTCTGAAATTACCTTTGAAATGTTTATTAATTTTTGCCCTTTTACCCTAAATTTGGCGACTATTGAGCACCCCCCCCCCCCCCCCCCATCCCATCCCAACCTGCCCCTATCATGTGCGCATATCGGAAGAAAAAATTAATAAACATTTCAAAGGTAATTTCAGAGGTGGTTTGATTTTTTCTTTTCTTTTTTTAGTTCACCATAGTTTTTATTCGGTTATTTCAGTTCGCTAGTATCTCGCATCAAGCAAAGAGGAGATCCCCTACTTCGCTGCTATTTTTGGCTTAAAATTGCTTTTTATGACGTCAAATGATTAAAAATCATCAAGTTTTGGTATGTTTATATTTGCATATATTAGCATAATTAATATTATTGATATTAAATCCATAATAAACTGAGATTTTCAGCTGGGCACTAAAGTCCGGGTTTGCCCCGATTTCTAAATTTTGTATCGAAATGGAGAAATTTGGAAGGTCCACAAGCAAAGATAGCGGCAGATTTTTCTGCTTTCTGCAGCGGTGCTTCATCTACTACCGACGGGCCCGCCAGTGGCGGGGCAGACTTCCCTGTCCAAGAAGGTACCGGGTTTCACCGGATGTGCTACGCACGATTTACGGATTCTCAACGAGTGGAACGAACAATCAAGAGCATGAAGAGAAAAGAAGATCTCATAGGTAATTTCTAGACTTTTATTTATAAGGAATGAATTTGATTAACTAATTAATTAGGTTTATATAGCCATAAAATAGAGGGGTTTACTTTAGTGAGTAGATCTCTAGGCTAGTCTAGGCCTAGACCGAATTTTCCGTCTCTTTCGTTCGTTAGCCTCTTATTGGGGTAGGGTCGGCCGGCTCTCTCTTTAGAGACGGAAACCGTCTAATCACATGTCCTTGATAACGCCACGACCAACTCTGGTCGTAGCGTTTTGCCCCCAAAATCCCCCTAAATGTCATTTTACCTCGTGTATATCCAAATGTAAATTAGGCCTAGGGTATAATAATTCGGTTCCACTTACTAACTTGCTTGAAATAATCCGTTTAATGGTCCCTTTTAAGGAAATTATGGGTCTAAATTGACAGCCGTGTTGAAAATCTTGCAAGTCGTGTTAAACTCTCGCTGCCGGAGTCATCTAAATCAATCTCATCCCTTCTAGTCTACGCCGAAGGCAAAATGATTATGAAAGAAAAACTGTGATAACGCCATTACGAACGTGTAGACGGCGCACAGTTTTTCTTTCATAATCATTTTGCCTTCGGCGTAGACTAGAAGGGATGAGATTGATTTAGATGACTCCGGCAGCGAGAGTTTAACACGACTTGCAAGATTTTCAACACGGCTGTCAATTTAGACCCATAATTTCCTTAAAAGGGACCATTAAACGGATTATTTCAAGCAAGTTAGTAAGTGGAACCGAATTATTATACCCTAGGCCTAATTTACATTTGGATATACACGAGGTAAAATGACATTTAGGGGGATTTTGGGGGCAAAACGCTACGACCAGAGTTGGTCGTGGCGTTATCAAGGACATGTGATTAGACGGTTTCCGTCTCTAAAGAGAGAGCCGGTGTGGTAGGCGATTTGTTCCGGGTTCCGCGGAACAAATCGGCGCGCCGATTTGTTCCGCGGAACGAATCTACTGGATCGACTCGTTCGCAGATACGTTCGAAAGCCGCCGTTCTTATCCGACATTGGCCGAACGTTTCTGCTTATATAATCGCGTATATTTGTATTACTTGTGTCGAATAAACATGGTAAAAATAAATTTTAGCTTTATCTTGATACTTTTGTATTTATTGTTGGAATGAAAACCAATATTATTTTTTTTGAAATATTACTTAATAATAAGGTTTATAACCTCGTACGGAATTACCCGAATAATTATTTGATCAAGTTTTCCATTTTAGAGTTCATGGGAATGCAACAGAAGTGTGAGATATATTTCAGATCAGAATTTTTTCTCGAGATTGATTACTTTCAGTGATATTTCTAGTCTCACTTTGTCATTGATTGGAGTTTTAATAGCATCTTTCATTGATGGGAATTCTTGTTTTACTAATTTCTATTCAACACAAATTACAGTTATATATTATCAAGGCTTTTAAACTATGAGGATTTTAGTTCATTCAATCGAGAATAATGAGCTTGATTACGATAGCTAAATGTTGGTACATAAATACGTAGAACATTCTGAAATGTTTGACATGCTTAATTCATGTACATATGTATCATAACATGTATCATATCATATCGTTTTACTTGCATTGTAAAAAAAAGAAAAAAAAATTATGTCCAGCGCTTGCCTATTGCATCATTTCATGTGGTGCTTCAAAGCGTGATTCTTTGATGTGCCGTTGTGAAAAGAAAAGCATATCATATTTTGAAGAATAAAAGTTTTGACATTTAAAATAAATACATAAATCTTTATGTTCATTTTCAGTGTACATTAATTCAAGCTGTATGATTTTATTAATATTTGCAGAAAAATCATTTGGGTATTGTACAAGAACATATAACGTATACATTTGACTTTTAGTTGAAAATATATATATTTAAAGAAGAATAAGCCACACAGTACAATTTTGGTTTAGAAGAGAGTGTAGGAGAGTCGGAGCGAAAAAGGGTGAGAAGCATACGGTAGATCCAGAGAGCTTCTTGCTTCTGGTAAACAAGTGACTGTAGATATTAATATAGTAGTACTGCTTAATAAATTCACATGTACATGCATTGCAATTTTAATCAGTTGCTATTCACATTCAGTTTGTCGCATAGACAATACATTTCAGAACTAGCGGTCGAAGAATTTGAATGAATGACGCCTTGACAAGATATATAGAAAACAAAATGAAATTGGTTTAAACAGTAATGAACACATTTAGAAAATAACAAGGTGCTTGCGACCAAGCCAATTACCTTGTAATGAAATAGGCACATAGACCCATGTGCACATGTTTGAAACAGGGGCGGTAGTAGAATTGCGTCTTTAAAAGGGAATCTCGTATATTATGTGCTCGTTATAACGGGAGTAGACTGTGTATATGATTCCCTAAATTCCTTCACATCTCCCCTTTCACATGTCCCTCTTAGGTACCTTCCCCCTTATAAAACCACCTCTCATTTGGGACCCTTTGAAATAAAATTTAAATTTCCCCCCTGCCCCCCCCCCCCCCCCCCCCACTAACGCAACCCTTATTACGCTGTCCCATATATATCCCCCTTTTTTTTTCTTTTTTTTTTCTTTTTTGCTGCGTTACATGCATGCAGGCTCATGGTTTCTTTTTTAATTTTTTTATGGATGATCAGTTAATCACAAGTATTTCCTTACACCACACTGACTGGCTTCACAGTTTCTACATCGAAAGCACATGAGAATAAAGATAACCACTCCATGCAGGCCAGTTACATGGGCAATGAGAAAATTATCTGAAATTTCAGAGAATGAGGCCTTTCTGAAACTGAAGTATTCTAATTTAAAAAAAAAAAGGGAAAGAAAAAAAAGTGTAACTTACAGATGGGACACCCATCACAGATTCACAGGACATGCTTACAAGGGAAATGCATAAAAGGTTAAAGGGCCACTTTGTCAAAGTATAAGGTGCACGTAGCAACTGTGACAATTGATATTAAAATGGCACTTGGAATAAGTAAGGAAAGGGTGCGCACTACAGCGGCGGATCCAGGATTCGAAAATAGGGGCCGGGCGCAGCCCGAAAATTTGAAAAACGGGGGGGGGGGGCAGGCGATAGTTTTCTGATATTAGGCCTACATGTACGTGAAAATGTACGTGAAATTAGTGGTTTCCAAACAAGGGGGCGCAACAGATCTGCCACTGTATGTAGCGGAATGGGGGGGGGGGGGGGAAGACACACTATGCTATGGCTCTGTTTAACACTAACTTTTGTCGGCTAGTACCAAGGGTTGAAAATTCAACAAAATATGTCGGGTTTTTCTTTTATTTCTTTTTTTTTTATTCTGCCGGACACGTCTTTTACTTGAGGAATTTTCTTTCTCTTCTTTTCTTCTTCTTTTTTTTTTTATTGGTCCTTCTTAATTATAAGCTCGACCACTCATTTCTTTTTGTGTTGACCCCGCCCCCCCCCCCCCCCCCACCCCACCCCGCATCTCTTTCATTTAAACTACATGTACATCATGCATGCAGCCCACATGCATAATTAGATTCTGTGATGAAGCCCGGTAATAGGTGGTTGACGTAACACGATATCATATAAAGCAGCATTCAAACCAAATTAGAAGGCCTGATTAGAAAACACCCCGACATCTGCTTTTACAGGCAAACTAAGCCTATGGCAACAACTGCCCTTTTTGCTAGACCACCCAGTCCCCGTCGCTTTGTGGTCAATCATTGGCCGCAATTATCAACATATTTGAACAACGGGAATCTGCATTTCTATACAAAGTTCTCAAATTGGCAATCGTTGGTGTAGCTAATTTGGAGAAGTTTGATTGGTTGCAAAGGCCGACCAGAATAGTTCATTTTGCTTTAGGGGTGTACCATGGCGTGTATTCAATAATACGTGAGCACGCACGCTCTCCGATGAGATTCGGAACGGATCGGCGGCTAAATATCCCGCCGATTGGTTCCACGGAATGAATCGCCTGGCCGGAACCGATCGCCTGTTATTATTATTATTATTATTTATTCGGCAAAGGAAAACATTACATATCAGTGTACACAATACAAAATAAGACATAGTTATCAACCATTGGAACGCCAGGGACAGAAAAAGTTAACTAAATTACTGTGGCATAAAGCCTCCTGTCCCAATTCCAATGGATGATTTACATAAAACAGAAATAAGAAGTTTAGCCTAATATTAATCAATTACAAACAAATGTATAGGCCAATTAACATTTGACACATTGAATAAGTGTAGGAGATGTTGCTGTATAGGCAACATATTAAACTATACTATAGAAAATGAAAGGAAACTAAAAGAGACAAAGGGGGGGAGAGAGAGAGAGAGAGAGAGAGAGAGAGAGCAAAGAGAGAGGGAAAAGTAAAGCAAACAGAAAGGAGAGAAGTACATATTTATCAGTGATACATTTTCTTGAAATCAAAATTACAGTGTATATTTAGGCCATAACAAAAGAACATCGTTATTTTGCAATTATAAACACGTGCGTGTTAACAATATAATAAGCGGGGGAAATATTAAGGAGGAAAAGAAGCAAGAAGAGGCGGAAGCAGTAGAATTTAGTATTCAGTTTAATATAAAACCACGCTGGCGGAGGTGACACCCAAGCGCAGCAAGCCAGGTCGACAAGGAAGTCTCGACCACCCCCGTGCGCAAGGACTCGGGGAGTTCGTCCCAGTAACGAGGAAATGCGTTAATTGCAGAGCCGTGCATTCGTTGAGTCCGCGCCCGGAGATGAACGAACCTCACCTCATCAGTTCGACGAGCATTCACCAATATGGCACGCCCGACAGTGCCGCATTCAATAACACGGAACAAAGACTTAACAACATAAGAGATCAGGCAATATTTTCGGCGGGATTCAAGGGATTGCCAATTCAGAAGTTGGAGCCTATTCTCGTAAGACATTTGTTGGCGTCTTTGCCTAAGGGCAACTCTAGTAGCTCGACGTTGTATCGTTTCAATTTTATTCGAAAGTAATTTTGTGTGTAAATGCCAAACTGGTTGTCCATATTCAAGTATGGGTATAACAAGAGACTTAAAAATAGAAAAGATGGTGTGAGGAGCCAGTGACCTGGTGACTGATAAAACAAAGCCCAACATACGATTTGCTTTGCGGGTGATATATTCTACGTGGTTATGCCATGTTAGTTTATTGTTCAGCATTATGCCGAGATATCTGAACTCTGTTACTGATTGAAGTAGGGTATTGTTAAGAGTATAATTTGGGATACCGGGCTGTCTGGAACACGTGATGCGCATTACTTTCGTCTTTTTTTCGTTAATGCGCATTTTATTAATTATACACCATTCATTGAGTTTGTCCAGGTCATTTTGGAGAATGAGCATATCTTGAACATTTGAGATGGGTCTATAGACTAATGTATCATCTGCAAAAAGTACACATGGCGATATGGTTTGGGTTAAAATGTCATCAATGAATAAATTAAATAGGGTGGGGCCCAACACACTCCCCTGGGGCACACCTGATAAAACAGGAAACCAAGATGATAGTGCACCTCTGTGAATAACTCTTTGCTCCCTATTACATAAAAAAGACCTTATCCATTGCCATAATGATCCTGAAATAAAATACCTTGAATTAAGTTTTTGCAATAATACATCATGAGGCATTAAATCGAAAGCCTTTTGGAAATCGAGAAAAATCGCATCAATCTTTGGAGGGGATGGTACATCTAAGATACGTAGCCAACGGTTTGTAACGTTTAGCAATTGAGTGACGCACGATTTACCTTTAACAAAGCCATGTTGATTAGGGTTGAGTAAACAATATTCTGTTGTATGGTGTTGGATTTCGTTCGTTATTACTTTTTCAATGATTTTACACACTACGGATGTCAGTGCAATCGGTCTATAATTACTAGGTAAGGAGCTATCACCAGCTTTATGTATCGGGGAAACATTGGCCTGTTTCCAAGACATTGGCAATTGACCAAGAGACAAAGAAATATTAAATAACTTGCATAAAACGGGTGAAATTGGAACAGAACACATTTTCAAGAGGTTTGGGGTTATGTTATCCGGACCAGGTGATTTATCATTACGCAGGTTTCGTATCACCTTAGAGACATCACATGTAGAAATATTGACATTCTGTAAATATGGTACGAATGCACTGTGTTCCGACCTGGGTTCGGGAATATCATTACAAGTACTATTTGGAGTGAACATGGTACTGAAATAATTGGCAAACACCTGTGCGATCTTGCTCGGTTCATGTTCGGGTAATCCATTGTTGTCAATTGAAAGGGGAGCACGGTTTTTCCTCTTACTACGAACAAATGCAAAAAACCTTTTCCTATTATCGTCACTATCTGATAACAATTCATTCAAATACGAATAATACGACTTGTTTATCAATACTTTCACTTGGTTACGAAGTTCCCTATACGCCTGCCAACTACCGTTGGTATTCAACTGTTTCGATATCTTAAACATTCTATTTTTCTTACTGATCATTTTCTTAATGTCAAGTGTTATCCAGGGGCTTAAACGTTTATTGCGGCTTTTTTTGCGGGGAATACAATCACGAACCGCTGCATCAAAAATATCCATAAAACCATCCCAAGAATTATCAATATTATCAGTATCCATAAATAAATCCCAAGGAGCATAATACAGTATGTTATTGAAATGTTCTGTGTCAGCCTTGTTATATTGTAGATAGTCACGCAAAATTTGTTTTGGCGGAGACATCTTTTTCAACTTGACCTTAAAACAGATCGCATGGTGGTCGCTCGTTACTGGATTTGCTTGAGTGCACACATCCAAAACCAAATGCGGACGATTAGTAAATAGAAGATCTATTATTGTCCCTGTGCGAGGATTGTCGGGTGATCGCCGGGTGACGTCATCGACCATCTGAGAGAGATCCATTGATGACGTAATGCGCTCAAGATGCTGGACGATTGGAAGTTGCTGATGGGCCCAGTTGACATTGAAGTCTCCCGTAAGGATGATGCCATGGTAGTCTGCTGATGCAACCTGTAGATCATCAACGGCCGTCTGGAGGTGATCCCAAAAATCGGCTGGGGCGTTGGGCGGTCGGTATAGAATCTACGAATCCGGAACAAATCGGCGGGTACATATCCAGGCGATCGGTTCCGGAGGAACCGATCGCCTGCACGGAACAAATCGCCTATGACACCGGCCGACCCTACCCCAATAAGAGGCTAACGAACGAAAGAGACGGAAAATTCGGTCTAGTCTAGGCCTAGTATAGTAACGGATGTGAGTAAAAAAAAAAGGTTAGTTAGACCCTAGGCCCTACACCTAGAAAATTGCTAATTATTTTAAAATCATCTATGAACAGTAAATTATTATAGGCCTACATCTTACTCTTATGAAAGAGTGTTTTACCCAAAATCATTTGGTATCATTTTTGTGTGGTATGTGTTCTCGCTTGGATGAACGGGACACAGGAGGCAATGTTTGTCATGTTTGTGAGAGTGCAAAAATTGACTTGCGCCAAAGTGATGCCTACACTACAGTTACGGTAGATTTTTCTATGTGATATGTTGGGATTAAATTGAGAGAATGAATTGAATGAATCAAATGAGATGCATTGCATATGCATCACACATGCGAGCACAAATGTTTGTTGATATTTGATATGTGTGGCATGATTAATTGGGGTCGATTAATTTTGTTAGGGATGTTATTTGGATCTGCAACGATCAAATTAATACCCAAATCCCAGTTGTTTCATTCAAACATCACATAAGCAAGTACTAGTAGGGTGACCGCACAAACATTTGAAATTTCTGCCTTTTGCACTCACACTCGCACCCACAAACGTGGTCATGGTACGGGGGTAATAAGAATATCAAAGTTTGATGCCTTTGTGACATGTGATCCACTTATCCAATTTTTATGAAGGTCTATGATGACGTGACTAGGGTTTATATATAATATTATTACCCATATCAGACATCTGAGCTGGTCATTTACAAAACCGTATTGCCCTTGTTTTCAATAGCAGTGGGAATGGAGGGTATATTCTTTGTATTTTCTTTGGTCTCCCTGCCCGTATAGTCTTTGCATGTAGAGACGAGTGAAAATATAGTCTCGTATTGACCGCGCATTATTTTGTCATTTTCATTGCGCATCTATTCCTGCGCACTTTGAGCGTACTCTATTGTGACGTAATAATCACACTAAAGGCACACTGTTTGCAGTGTATCAAAAATTTTGTCAAGCACTGCTGGTTGACAAAGTTTGTTCAGTTCTTTGGGATTGTCATGCTTGATTTATGTATTTGCTCTAGATGTCTGATTTGAATGATAATACAAATATTGACTGGCTTAAAGATAAACTTGAGTACTGGTAAAAAAAAGAAAATTATTTCTCACAGAATCAAACGAAACTTACACTGAATGTTCAAGATTACAAATAAATGACATGTGCCAAACAATTTTGGAAGAAAATGTATACTGGCTGAGTAATGAGCATAGAAAGACAAGGAATCAAGGTAGTACCAGCCCCGACACCATGCGTGTTGTCCCATACATAGCTTTCTGTGTATGTGCTTGTTACTTTACCAAGACTCTGTCAAATTTATTATGATTTTGATGACTCCAGAA
Source organism: Strongylocentrotus droebachiensis (assembly GCA_035222895.1). NCBI lineage: Eukaryota > Metazoa > Echinodermata > Echinoidea > Camarodonta > Strongylocentrotidae > Strongylocentrotus > Strongylocentrotus droebachiensis. The sequence goes on along the minus strand of JAVYIG010014846.1, from coordinate 4,506 downwards.
CCTTGCAGTGCACACCAATACTTACATGCTACATGATCAACTGTTTCTGATCCTTTCCACACCTTTTCTTTCACAATGCAATCGCATTACCAGTACTAAAGTTTATCTTTAACTTTCGATAGATACCACATATATTGCCCTCACAAGACCCATATTGCCCTCGTCTTTGACGAGGGGCAATATGAGTCTAGTTTGGGCAATATAATTGGTATCTCCCTTAAGGCCAGTCAATATTATATAAATGTAGATCTACTACCAAACCTCCAAAAGAAAGAGAATCGTCTGCTCTATTATTAAGACATGCATATAAAACTAATAAAAGTCCATTAAGTCACTACAAGGTGGCTATATCCAAGGGGCATTCAAATAAAATCTTTTAAGTCCCATATCTTGTGCATACAAATGTCATATTTACTACAGGCTAGCCGAAAGATTTTATTATATTGTTGATTTTTTAAATATTGTTACATGTATATAATGATATATAATATAGGTCTAGTAGTGTAACTTCAATAGCGCATTCTCTGGCTAGGGTTTTACATGGGCTAAATAATTTCACATAAAACTCACACATGATAATCTACTTTTGGGTAGTACTAGTAGTAGATCTACATGTACAGCATGACCTCAATCAACCTGCTTGTAATATTTTACACCCTGGCCTGTATCTTGCTCTTGTAATTGTAAAATAGAAAAGAAAAATCAGTACTTGTCTGCAAATGAAAAGTAAACACTGCCCCTTTTTTATATGAGAAAAGAATGCCACCAATATTAACATGAGCATAACACTTCTTCTCCTTCTTTTTCTTCTTCTTCATCTGATGATGATGACGATAAATTCCATTCTTTGTTCAATTCATGATGATGATGATAAATGACGGGGGCTATTTTTCAAGCTTGCTTGCGTGACAATAACACTCTTCATTTTGTTTTGCATTGAACTCTGTCTTATGTATGAAAAAAAATGTATGGTTTTATGAACTAATGTTATTTATATACACATGTATGTTGTAAAAGTTTGAGATTATGATGGAAGAATTAAAAAAACAAGAATTGAAGAAAAAAAGTCTGTAACTGATTAATTTCTAAATGTCAAATTGAATTAGGGGGTTCTTGATTTAAAATCCATTTTAATGTTTATTATTCTCTTTTCTTTCTGATTACAGCATCTACATCCAAAGATGACAAGGGTGAGGAAACCCGAAGCAGAGCTACCACCAGCAAGAAAGAGGCGCATTCTTCGGTCCACTTTTGAAAGACCATCTCAGCCAGTTAGAACAAGGTATGTTTTGCCCAAAATGTGCATCTTGTGTCAAAAGGAAAAGACTTTGGTGTGTAGAGTGAGTGCTAAAAGAAAGAGAGAAAGCCTAGGTCACATGCTCTACGGTTGATGCACAGAATCTTAGGAGAGCTGCAGAAGACAGCGGAAACGAAGCTCTGAAAGTGCAGATAGGAGGTAAAGATTGTGTTGCGATCGAGGTTAGGTATCATAACTCATGCTATAGAGACTTCACAAGATATCTTACAAGGCCAGTCAATGCAGCCAGCACTGAATCATCTTATGCCCAGGCCTTTGAAGTCTTTGCGACTGAAGTAGAGGATCGGATCATTAAGAAAAAGGAAATCATGAGGCTAAAAAAACTTAATCACAATTTCATTAAGCAAATAAAGATCACTCATGGAGTGGATGCCAGCTCCTACAAGACAGGTTACCTCAAGGCAAGGCTAGGCAAACGGTTTCCACAGCTGTGTTTTCTTACACCCCACATGAGATCTCAAGGTGATATTGTTTATGTCAATGACATCTCGACAGGTTCCCTTGTGGAGGAGAAGCAGGTTCTTCAAGAAGCAGCTCTTGCCCCAAGTGACACCGACACGGCAAATGACACGGCAACTGACACGGCAACCGATGCCGCACCTGATACAACTCCACCAACAGAATCCAACATGCTGCATTCAATGTACATGTCAGCAATGGAGTTAAAGAAAACCATACAGCAGGTCAGGCCATCAATGCCATGGCCACCTACAGCAGCTACATTGAACCTGCGAGAGGCTGAAAGGACTGTCCCTCCCTTATTACTTAACTTCCTTGCATGGGCTATTGGAGCATCTGAAGAGCCAGATACAGAGAAGATGGTTGAGTTGTCTGCACCTATCCAGAGAAGGCTTCTGTCCATTTCACAGGACATAATATACTTGGCCTCTGGAGGACGTACACTGATGCCGAAGAACTTGTCACTGGGCATGGCTGTACGGCATATGTCCTGGTTCTGCCCAGTTGATAGGTCTGTTGAATGGTTTCGGGCATTGTGTATCCAACTCCGTCGTCCTCAATCATGACACAGCACTTGCTGAGCAAGAACTTAGCCGTGGTGAGAGTGCTATTCCATCTGTCATCCAGCCAGGCCTACCAACTACAGTAGTGTGGGACAACAATGATTTTGGAGAAGAGACATTATCTGGACGTGGAACAACACACAACACAAATGGTATCATCATCCAGAACTGTAATACCAAGCCTTCTTCACAGGAGCATTGTTCTTCTATCACTGTAAATCCAGCTGTTAAGAGGACAAGAAAAAGATCAATGCAGCCACCAGAAGAAAAACTGGCCACATATTGTGGAGGAAAGAAAGATGGTCCAATGCCATTTGCCAAAGATGTATCTCTCTCTCAATCTGTCTACGCACCAATCTTGCAGACACCTTCGAAAGTGGACATGGCATACTACATCACAAAGTTCAGATCTGACAAGCTCTTGCCTTCTTGGACAGGATTCAACCAACTTCTATCGAGAATTCAAGTACCCACCAAAGTCTGTCGTGGGCTACTTACCTGTTATTGATGCTAGTCCGACTGAAATGGACACAGTTCTTACCATTCTCAACAGAAGTGTTGATATTGCAAACAAGCTGCAGTTGGAGACAGTTGTGATTGTGATGGACCAAGCCATTTACTCAAAGGCTCAAATTATCAGGTGGAGGAATGCACATTTTATGAAGAGGTTAGTAATTAGTCTTGGTTCATTCCACACAGCTATGTCCTTTCTTGGGTGCCTAGGAAAACGTTTCCGAGATGCAGGGCTACAAGATATCCTGATAGAGTCAGAAGTAGTTGGTGCAGGATCAGTGAATGGAGTCTTTACTGGCAAACACTACAATAGAGCAGTTAGAGCTTATAAACTGTTGGCCGAGGCAATGCATCAGATGCGTCTGGCTACGTATATGAACTCCATTCCTGAGGAAGAGGCAGCCCTGGTCAGACAACTAACAGCTACCTTGTCAGAAGCCTTTCCTGGACAACAGTATGAAGCAGTTTTGCAGGGAGATAGCTTTCAGAGATTCATGACGTCTTATGAGAAGTTCATTGAGGCTGGCAACAAGAAGCAGACATTCGCATTCTGGAGCTCTTTCATAGAGATGGTAGAAGTTCTACTACTCTTCCTAAGAGGTACCCGTGAGGCAAACTGGCAGCTCCATTTGGCCAGCATAAGAGAGATGCTACCTTGGATGTTTGCGTATGATCATGTCAATTATGGTCGATATCTACCTGCGTACTGGCTAGAGATGTTAGAGCTACCCACCACCCATCCTGTGGTTCATCAGCAGTGCCAAGAAGGAGACTTTGCTGTCCAAAGAAGCTGCAATGCCTTTGCTAAAGTTGCTTGCGACCAAACCATTGAGCAAACTGCTAACAGGGATTCCAAAACAAAAGGAGGGATGACAGGATTCAGCACAAGCAAGGGAGCCGTCAATCGATGGATATGGTCTCACCATGCAAGAGGGTCCATCACTCGGGAATGTGAAATAATGGCTGGTAAAGGAGAGCAAAGTGGAACTCGATCAGATCTGTTGAAGAGCCGCATGACCCCGTGATAAAGCTGATGTAGAGAAGATTGTTGACACAGTGAATAACATGGTGAATCCCTTTGAATATGAAGAAGATGAGCTAATCAACATCGCTTCAGGAGCAGTTGCAACAAAGGAGGTAGAGTCTGATTTGGAGAATGCTAAGTCAAGGGGTGAATCAGAATTTACAACATTCTGCCACAAAAGGTTACAGAAAGGAGACATGGATTTCTTTGCTACATTGAAAAAAATGAAGCTGAAGACATTCAGCAGCATGTCAAAAGCAGTCAAACGCAAAGTACGTGGAAAAGAAGTGACTTTGAAGGCGGACAGGAACCTTTTAGCAAGGCTGGTTGTAATAGGTAGATTCAGGAACATCGACCTACAAGAGCTACTGTCCTATTCATTAGGTGCGTTGCCACTGTCAATTTCAAATTCACAAGGATCTCTGGTTAAAACCAACAAAGCAAACTTGCTTCATGCACTCGAATGTCAGACTGAGAAGCCTGTCACTGAGTCCCCAATTGCAGGTGCTGTGTATGTTGTAGATGGCATGGCTATGATTCAGCAGCTCAATGTGAACAAGCTTCCAGGAGATAGAACATTTCTCAACCTTGCTCATGTCATCCTAAGACGTCTGGTTAACTGGGCACAG
>JAVYIG010014845.1:0-39213 GCA_035222895.1 Strongylocentrotus droebachiensis | reverse complement strand
AAGTGATGATATTTGAAATAATACAATATTTATGTTGTATAGCTCCCTCTCAAGACTAATATTAAGACTTGGAACACAAACGACCGATTTGCTATTCTCGTTTAGAAATTACATATCAGAAAAACATATTCTGAGATTTCCATGGTCAAAATGTCAAAATGCTTATGATTACGAAGGAAGATGACATAGAATCACTAGTGAACCTTATAATGAAATCCTGACATCCGAAAATAAGGTCAAAAATAGACGTTTCATCACTAAAAGGTGAAGATGGGTTGTTATTATTATTAAGGAGAGGAGTTTGGTGCACCTTGCAGAGAGAGTTTTGCGTACAACACAGAAAGTGAAGTCGACTCTAATTAAGAACATGTGGTGACTGCTTGAGGGTACGTAGTACAGTAGTACATAGCATATTAAAAACCCCGGCAGAGCTGACTTGTTGTCCGATTTATTAACACGAGAATAGTATTTACAAACTGTCAAGACTTTACTTTGGAACACTACTGTAAAATAACAAAATGTCCAAGATGGATATATGTGAAATATGTAATGAGGACTTTTATGAAGCAGGACAACTACAGAGTTTGCACAGAATAAAACCAGTGTAGACGTATCAACAAGTCTTCATTATTAAAGCGATTGGAACGAAAATGGACTAGCAAAGCTCCAATGAAAGTCAATCGTAGATGACGAAACCATTTTTTGCAAAAGCAGCTTACCCTGGTCCAAACATTTCTTTTCACAATGGAGCGCATAGTGAGGAAACACAAAAAGCTTGAATTTGGCAAGATGCCCAGGGAAACAGCTACAAAACTTGACTTGGACATAAACAGCAATATGCATGTTGTTGATGGAGAGGGGAGGGGGGGGGGGGGGTACTTCATCAGGTAAAGTGGTCCAGAGGTGCAACAACCAATAGTTGATACATATGTCAGGTATGTATAAAAAAAATCCAAGGATGCAACTGACAGTAGTGTTTAACGGCTTCGGGGAAGAATCGTCGACGAAAGATCATGAACATATGCGGCGGATGGCTGGGTGGAAGGTTTCTCCGGACATGAGCGTCTCACCAGATTTGACCATATCATGTGACAGAGAGGTTTGCCTGGCAAATGAGTAGAACAAAGGACACTTAATCACGATGACATCTGCAGAGATGAAAAGCCACAATATCACTGTACGCCAAACAAAAGATGATGTCGACACGCTGATTGTTAGGTCTTGGTCTTGGTCGTAAGGTTTAATTCCCTAGTAGTTGATGTCGCCTAAGACATTAATATTTTGATACTGCTCTTCTATCGTAGGCCTATTCAAAGTACTGATTATTATTTACAAGAAAACTTATTGGTCTTTACGACATCTTTAGCATAGACATCGGAGACAAAGAAAAGTTCCTCTTCAAGTATGGCTGGTCTTGAAACGACCCTATTTCTTGCACTCGTGGGCACACCTGCCAGTGTTATTACTGCATTCAGAGGCGGCGCTCCCGGGAAAGGGGGGGGGGGCAGGGGGCACAGTGCCCCCCACTTTTTCAAGTACCCCAAAAGTGCCCCTTTTCACATAGAAAAGGGCCCTTTAACTTTGTAAGAAGTGTCCCCTTTTACTTTGACAAGTTCCCCTTTTAATTAGTAAAAGTGGAACTTCCCCTTTTATACCTTTGATAAGTGCCCCTTTCATTTTGACACGTACCCCTTTTCCTTCGACAAGTTCCCATTTTCCTTTGCAATAAGGGTCCATTTTCTGTTCTCATAAGTACCCTTTTTAATCTCTAGTAAGTGCCCCTTTACTCTTTTGATAAGCGCCCCCTTCACATCTGATAATTGCCCTTTCCAAATCTGAGAGGTGCCCCTTTTACTTCGACAAGTGCCCCTTTTCCTTTGTAGAAAATGCCCCTTCCCTTTTAATAATAACCCTTTTTTAACTCGGATAAGCGCACCTTATATTTCATATGTGCCCCCTTTCCTTTGTAATAAGTGCCCCTTTTCATTATGATAAGTGCCCCCAGTAAAAAAAGAGCCCCTTTTCCTTTTCATATATGCCCCTTTTCATAAATGCCCCTTTCCAGCTATGAAAATAGTCCCTTTTCATTCTCATGACCTTATAACATTCTGAGAAAAAAAAAATCGTTTTACTTTGATAAGTGACCCTTTTCCTCCTGATAAGTTCTCTTTTCATCTGTAATAACTGCCCCTTCTAGGTGCGTACGCAGGATTTTCACGAAGGGGAGGGGGGGGGGGGAGTTTAAAATTTGAAAATCACGCCGAAAAAGCCGCAACGGCTTAGCCAGGCGCTGAGTAAGCGGGGAGGGGGGGGGGGGGGAGGGGGTAAGAGGTCATATTTTTTTTTCTCCCAAAATTTGAAACTTTGGCCGATCGATGTTTCCTTTCGATGGGGGGGGGGGGGTAAGGTCGGCTTTTGGGGTCACCCATTACCACATCTTTATATTTGTTGTATTATTATTATTATTGATTTGTTTTTATTTTTAAAAAAAAGGGAGGGGGGTTTCCTCAAAAACACACATAAATACAATTAAAGGGGGGAGGGGGGTTTAACCCCAACCCCCCATCCCCCCCCCCTGAGTACGCGCCTGGCCCCTTCCCCTTTTCACAATTACTCCCATTTTAATCTCTGATAAGTGCCCCGTTTATTCTAACATGTGCCTCTTTTCCTTTTTAATAAGAGCCACTTCCCCCTTCTCATAATATCCCCCTTTCACCTCCGATAAATGCTCTTATTAAAATTTGATCGGTGCCCCTTTTCTTTCAACAAATGCACATTTTCCTTTATTACTAGTTCCCCTTTTTTTATTCTCATAATTGCCCCTTTTTAGATGCGATTAGCGCCCCTTTTCACCTCTGATTAATTACCCTTTTAACATTGATACGTGCCCCTTTTCCTCTCTTATAAGGAACATATTCCCTCTTTTTTACAAATGCCTATTTTCACTTCTTATAAATGCCCCTATCAAAATATGATTGGTGCCTCTTTTCCGTCGACAAATGCCCATTTTCCATTCTCATAAGTGCCTTTTTCATTCCTGGTGAGTGCTCCATTTTAGGTGTAAGAAGTGCCCAATTTTCACCTCTGATAATTACCCGTTGTACTTCTTCTAATAAGTGTCATCCCTTTCGATAAGTGTCCCCGTTTCCTCGCATCATTAAACGTGCCCCTAATTTCAAGCGATTAAGAGCAATATCCCCCAAAGCTCGCTCGTATTTATAGATGTTAAATTATGTTACGTATTAAAGTTCTCTTTAGTCTTCTTTTAAGAGAATGTGATTATAACCCCATCAGAATTGGATTTTTCATCTTTATCGCTCGCAAATGAATGTTCAGACCATCACACCCAACTGCAAAGGAATGATGCTTAGGCAATATCTTATGCGATGTATAACAAGAAACAAATATTGAAATCATCCATGATAATGTAATCACAATACTAGGGTATTTACCAATGTTTAAACAAATGTTATTTTCGCTTTGAGATTTCCCTTTGTAGGTACCCTTTTAGGTTGGTGCCCCCCCCCCCCCGCCCCCACACTTTGGAAGTCGCTCCGCCGCCACGAGTGACACTTTAACCGACTCCACCATTCGAACAGCTGGGTGAAAAGCAATGCAGATCACATACGGATGTGGGGATACTCCCCTATAGATACGTCTCGCTATATAAAGTTCAAGAAGCAGGCAGCCAAGGGCAAAATCGAACCTGAACGCCTTCCACCAACAGAAGATGCAACAGCCCAACATTCCTTTCGTGTCCATCTTCAAGTTTTGGTATGATGCATCTTGGCACCTCTATTTTTAACCCAAATTAACAGGATATGAGTTAGATTGGAACAGAAAACTCAGACCAAAAAATGCTTTATGTTGGTATTGCGCCAGACAACCTTCTGGATGGAATTTGTTTAAACTGCAAATAAGGGGAGAGGCAGTGTCAAAAGATGAAATGCAGCTGCATGGAAGCTGGCAAGTCATGTGTATATGCATGTACAGTGTGATGTGGACATTACCCTAATGGGACAGATAGCATAGATGCAGAAGAAGTTATTGGTAGCGATGACGAGGAAACCGACTAAGTAGTATAAGTTAACATTGTGTTGCGTTAGTTACTGTAAGTTCTAAGGTGTGAGTAGTATTCTGCAAATTGTTGATTATAAATGCACATATACTTTTAAAACACAAACTTTTTGACACTAAAACACTTTAACCCCCTCCCCTGCTCATTTGTTACCTATTATCTCGTATTTTGGTGGTGAAGAATCCATTTCATATTTGGTTTGTCTCCTAGTACAATTATGTGCATTTTGACACCAAGACCATTGAGGCCTATGTCAAACATGCTGTTGCTGAAATACAATGTATAGTGTTTTAGTGCAGGATCAATGACATTTAACCCTCAAAAAGGAAAATTCCCACTCCCCCTCGGCTCTTGGAATGATTAAAAATCCACCAAATGTTATCTTCTTTTGTAATCCTGTGCATTTTGACACCAAGATTATATATACCATATTATGTTGCTGAAATACATTTTTTAGTCATTTAGGCAGAGGGCAATTACCTTTGACCTCTTATAAAATTTCCCCAACCTCTATCCTACCTTCTTTCTCTTTGGTAGTTGTCCATACCGATACCTTCCCAAATCAGTTTAAATTAGCTTATTTCAATTTTTCACAACTAATAGTAATGCTAAAGAATATGGGATCAAAGCCAGAAGGTCTGTTCACTTCTTATTCAGGAGTGAATAGGCGACACCAAGTAGATTCCTTAGACTAGTATTAACTAAATCATATTTTCATGCCAAAGAGCCAATTTATTGGACGCTCCCTCTGATTGTAAGTGGTAACCGTAAAAAAAATAAAAAAATGTGTGTATTATGATAAAATCTTTCGAATAAACAAGGTGGGCTTAGTTTGTGTGGAAGTGGCAGGCAAACCAATCTTTTCTAACTTCGGCCCTTCGCTTAACCCGTGCAGTTCAGCAAAACACTAGCTACCAATCGAAATGACCAAAATCGTCAAAAACCGTGCGAGTTCATCCAATGGGATTTTGATATCAGCTCATATGTTAACGTTACATTTGTATTTCAAAAGACAACCATCAAATCCCTCTGACTGAAAATGTTGGACAACAGTCAATACAAGTGTTCATTTGGGACAAAACGGTGACCAAATTTGAATACATTTTTGTTGATGGATGTCAATTTCACCAATTTTTCTAGCAGCAGGGCACAGCTTTACACAGAATTGGCCCATCAAATCTCCTGTGCTGATAAAAAAAGAAAGTAACAATCACCCCTGACCGAAAGTGGCCACAATAAAAGAAATATTGTGAGTAATATCTATTATTTCGGATCAGCTATTCAAACCTTCCCCCGGGAAATTCGGATTAAAGCCCATTTTTGGCCATAGCTGATATTTTTTAGTCATTTTTCCCCATAATGCATTACGTGAATTCGACTAAACTTTGGTGTCGCTAGATGTCGCTATTGATTGTGAATCTATCGTATTCGGGTAACTATTGGACTGACATTGCTTCATCAATAATAACAATAACAATAATAATAATCATAATAAAAACATCGAAAACGAAATCAACAATAATGTCAATATTGATAATAACTAGCACTTAGTACGCGTTATGAAGTAGAACATCAAAGCGTTTACAAATAAGCAATACATGATAGTGATTCAAGTTTTTATAAGAATACAAAAACCAAGAACGAAATAACATTTAAAATTACACATTTGCATGAATGTATGTGTCAGCGTTTAATAGTCAGCTGCATTGTTGACACGTCGGTATACTTAAATCTCGGTTTGTTAAACTCTCGACTCAATCCACTTATTTCCTTTTTGTGCTGATTTACCATCCTAATTCTAAAGCATTTGCATTCATTTATTTTCTTGTTTCTATCTTTCTTTTTTTGTTTGCCTTCTTTTATTTTTCTTCATTTTTTACGCTTTCTTATTTTTCTCGTTCCTAAAAATCATAATTACTTTATTGTTATATAATAACATAGTGATTGTCTATGTATACTTTCTTTTCAAGACGTATTTAGCAAGCTCTGCTTCTATTAGTTCCTCTTATATCGTGCTATTATGATATTTGTCTTGTTTAATTTTTAATTTTGTGGTATTTACTTATATCAAATCGCAAATAACCTTGCAGTTTCATTGTACCTGTAATATTTTTGAATGAGAAATGAAATCATTTCATTTATTCAAATGTAATGACTTAAAATGGGGGTTTATTCTAGATAGATATTTGTTTTCAAGAATTTAGAATTGGTCTATAACATGAGGTGAATTGATGAAATATGGGATATCGTATCCGGACACCTAACCCCTGGACACCCGTCCCCGGATGACCACCCCCAGACAACTACCCCCTAGGACAACTACTCCCTTGGACAACTCGGGAGGTAGTTGTCTGGGGATAGTTGTCTGGGGGTTAGTTGTCCTATGGGGTAGTCGTCCTATGGGGTAGTTGTCCTGGGGGGAAATCGTCCTAGAGGATGGTTGCCCTAAGGGGTAGTTGTCCAAAGGGGGTAGTTGTCCTAGGGGGTAGTTGTCTGGGGTGGTTATCCGGGGATGGCAACCAACTTCTAGGGCGACTACCCCCAGGACAACTACCCCGAATAACTATCCCATAGGACAACTACCTCCTGGACAGCTACTCCCAGACAACCAACCCCTATGAAAGTTGTCCGGAGGTAGTTGTCCTAGAGGATGGTTGTCGTATGGATGGTTGTCCGGGGGTAGTTGTCCGGGGTAGTGTTCTAGGGGGTAGGTGTCCGGGGATAGACTTCCGGGGTGGATTATCGAGGGGCTAAGTGTCCTAGAACCATGGGATACTGTTCTATTCTTTGGATGCGGGTACGCTAAATTTGCGGCCATCAGCTTTGCTGCAATTCTTGATATGGTAAAAAGAGAAGGGTACATGGAAAAGAGAAAATAAGGACGAGATGGATTATGGAAATGTAAGGCAACATTAAATCTACACGGGGCCCCTATGTCATAAAAGTTGTTGTCAATAGCAAGTTTCAATAACTTGTATAAGCTTTTGGAATCGTGGCATCTAAATGGCTAGGAGCAAATTTGCTATAAGAAATCTCTCTCTCTCCCACTTTCCCCCTTTCTCTCTCTCTCTCTCTCTCGCTCTCCCCTCTCTTTCTCTTTCTTGCTCTTTCTCTCTATCCCTCTCTCTCTCTCTCTCTCTCGTTTTTTCTCACTCACTCCCTTCTTTCTCTCTTACCCTCCCTCTCCTCTCTCTCTCTCTCTCTCTCTCTCTCTCTCTTCCTTTCACTCTTTCGCTCTTTTAATCATTCCCATCTTTCATTTTCTCTCACTCTCTGTCTCACTCTTCCTCTCTCTTGCTCTCCCCCTCTCCACTACCTCACTATTTCTCCTTCAGTCCCTTCTCTCTCTCTCCCTCTCTCTCTCCTTTCTCTCTATCGCACAGAACATCGACATCCTCAGGGGAAACGAGCTCCATATAAACAAATATAGACCTATATAAATAAATAAAGTTTGTGTAGACTTCATTATGTTCCCAGCGGTCCTTTATCGATAAATTAGTTCATTCTGTGCTTCTGCGTTATCATTCAAGGCAAACTTAATTACAATATATGCAAAAACACTACTTAATATATGGAACAGATTATGCTCGTTTGAAATGTTTTATCTTTGAGTGCGTTCGCGCGCTCACTCACAACGGAATTCACCGTTCCTCACTAGCTCTAAGGGTCTGTATTCATGCGTGACTTTGTAGTATTAGGGACTTTTAGATGTGCACGTCGACATAATGGACTGCTACGTGTGACTTCCTTTAAAGGCGCTGTGACTGCTACGTGTGACGTCCTTTTAAGGCAATCTGACGACTGTAAAGGCACTGTCAGTGCCTTAAAAGGAATTCACACGTAGCAGTCCACTATGTCGACGTGCAAATCTAAAAGTCCCTACTATAGCTAGCGTGTGAGCGGGCGCGTAGGTCGCTAAGACGTACGAATAGAGAATAGTCCAGACAGTGAACTACTTTAATAGCCTAAAGTGACCGTTGGCGGATGGTGATCTTGGCATTTTCTACTTTTCGCACAAAATAGAAGGTTCTAATAATGGAATTTCTAATTACAATAAAAATGTTTTGCAATTTTCTTCAAAAGAGTACAACACCATCTGGATCAATATCACATTAATCAGAATTTGAGAGATATTGGCATCAACTGGATAGATTTATCGTGAGTTGGGGCGGTTTTATCTTTATTTAACATCCGTGTTTATTTGCTTTATTATTATTATTTTTTTTTTTTTGTATTTCTTTTGTTTTTATTGTACTTTGTATTGCAATTATATTTGTACGTCCAAGTTGGCTAGTGTGTTTAAGCTAATTCTTGCGATACAGTCGATTTGACCAATGGGGAACCTTTGCCATGCAGTGATTTAGTAGCGTGGTATGTAGCAGAAGTAGGATTTCTCTTCGTTGCAGTCGTAGTCATTCCACTCCTCCCTGGTAGCGTCACCACTACCAGAGTTACGGGGAGACACACAATCTTCTCCCCTGTTGTCGTTAGGTGCGCCGCTCTGCCAATGTACGTAGTTCACACTAGTCCCATCACTCCACTTAAATGAGCCTTCGTAGCTCCTGTCATTAAGACCAATCCAATAGGCCTGCATACGCGAGGGAAGAAACGGAATGATTATATGCAAATTAAGTAGCCATTTAACAAAAGTATATTAATATTTAAGTTTTGTATTAAAGAAACATCATCTCAACATCAGTTCAAGTCAAATATCCAAGTTCGAAAAAAAAAGAAATTGTATCCTTATTGTCGGCTATTATATACCTTACATCTTTAGTGGGCTTAATGCATGCCTCATTCAACCATTTATGTTTGGGGAGGTCCATCTGAATCTGCAATTAGAAACATGATATTTAAACAGCAAAGAGAGTAGACGTTAAGAATTTAATCCCTAAGCTTTTTCATAATTATGGGCAAGGCAGGCATTATTTAATCGGTTTATAATAGAGGCACGTCTCTAAAAATAAAACACAGCGTTAGGCTTACTATGACAGCTACTTTGAACAATTGGCTCACATTGCCAATGTTTGCGATGGGCCCTTCTCTATTCAGAATCTGCCCGGTTGTTATATAATATGTTATCTCTTTGATATTCCCTACGCTTGCTGCAACCCGCTGAAGATGGTGTTTTATCAACGGACTCGTACGCCCAGCCCACTGAACGCTAACCCTATACGTAGCGTTAAAGTTCAGCCTAAGATATGTTTTCCAATTCTAGCATCATGCCATCTTCGATAGAGATCGTTAAAATTAAGTAGGCCAGATTCCGAACTAGGCCCTTGTCTGCGCATGCGTGTATTACTGTGCGATTGTGTTGAAACAACGCACTTTAGCGACACAACATATCAGTCTGTAAATACAACAATATGCATTTAGTAAAACAATGTGTACAATTAACGAGAATCGTTATATTTTAGCAACCTTTTATCAGCTAGACTTGAATTGTTTTTATTTTTTTTGTGAAAATGCCATTCTTTTTGCTAAAATTTCGAAAATAATTTGACAAACTCTCTAGAATAAGGAATTACATGAGTTAAGATATTGGGCACCCGCAATATTAGCTCCTCCTATAACAACTCTATGCGGTATAAGCTGGGGGGGGGGGGTGAAAATCACATTAAATTTATTTTTCAAAATGCATTCATGAAGGATCGTTCCTTCTCAATTTCTTTAACAAAGGATGACTAAATCAAATTTATCGTGCCAAAAATGTAACCACAAACAACATTTGAGTTGAAATGTTAACATTACAATTAATATAATTATGAAGAAAAAATGTATTGTCAACTCCATCTTCTTGCTTTTCATTCGAGATGATGAAAATAATTTTACTCTGTTTCCTGTAAAGTTGGAATAGTGTGTAAGTGTGTGTGTAATTGGGTTTTAACTGACATGTACCAATCAGATATGATTATTTACGTCTGGGGACCGACTTTTAACGTCACCATCCGAAAGACGTGACTCAGTTTCGAACCTAAGTTCTCGGCTGAATCAGTTTGTAGCTTCCATTGTTAGCTGGATTACAAGCGCACGACACAACGCCTAGTTGTGTTATATCTGTTTATACTAGATAGCCTTGGTTTGAAAATTTAGGGGGGGGGGATCATTTTTTTGTTGCCCGAAATTTGATCCAATTTTTTTTGGAGACAAACAAAATTTTACAAACAAATTGAAAGAAAAAAAGATACGTCGAGATAATTCGGGAACAAATCATATCTAAATTATAAAACTAATTAACAAAAACATTTTTTGGGGGGAGAAAAAAAAAAAAAATCGAAACAAAAATCTTAGAAAAAAAGGCTTTTTGGGTGAAGACAAAAAAAATGTGTGTCATTAGTGACATTTATACAACGCCTACTAGATTCTTGCAACCTCATTGGTCAATTCTTGATCGCATGACATAAAGGTTGGTTCGCGCGGCGCATGGTACGCGCGTGGTTTGCTGCCTGCTTAATAGTGCGAGCTCACTTATCAGCGATTTCATCAATTAAAAACAAAACAAAAATATCGCTGAGATTTAGGCCTACGAAAACTGTTTTAAGCCCGTTAACGTCCGAGGTGTAATAGTGAATGGTCTTTATTCGTGCAATGGAACAATATTTTGCATTCGGTGAAAGATGGTACGCTCCATTCAACTCGGCTGCGCCTCGTTGAATTTAGCGTCTCTTATCTTTCACCTCGTGCAAAATCTGGTACCATTGCACTCATGACCATTCATTATTTGTATAACAATCCTCAAGAGGGCGACATGCATTGAATAAAAATATATTCATTTCACCAGCTGGTTGAAGATAAACTTTAGTACTGTTAATGCGATTGCATTGTGAAAGAAAAGGTGTGGAAAGGATCAGAAACAGTTGATCATGTAGCATGTAAGTATTGGTGTGCACTGGAGTCAGGTTCTGGAGTCATCAAAATCATAATAAATTTGACCGAGTCTTGGTAAAGGAACAAGCACTGTACACAGAAAGCTATATATGGGACAACACACATGGTGTCGGGGCTAGTACTACCTTGATTTCCTTGTCTTTCTATGCTTATTACTCAGCCAGTATACATTTTTTCCAAAATTCTTTGGCACATGTCATTTATTTGTAATCTTGAACATTCAGTGTAAGTTTCGTTTGATCCTGTGAGAATTAATTTCCCTTTTTTTAACCAGAACTGGAGTTTATCTTTAATATAATTGTATTTTCCTGCGATACAACGTATAGCAAGAAAATGTTGTATATGCGGATCGTTTAATGATTACGTAATAGGAGTGGCGAGACGCCACGATCCCGCGAGGCGGGATGGTTTGAATAGCTTAGGCAGGTGAAAGTTATTGTATTGAGAGGGAGAGGAATGCTCAGAAAGGCATAATAAGAGAGGGAAATGGGTGTGGTAGCCATTCTAGCTTTGTCAGACACTAGATACACGACACAAATTTTAATTGAAAATGTTAATACAGAACAATAGTTTGGTGTTTTTGTTGGTGGTATAGAGATTCGAATAAATCATTTTTATTGGGACGATTTGCCATTAGGTTTTTCCAGAGCATTTGCCTTATTTAGTTTATCTCTGGTTTTTTCAACCTAGGGAATCGGTCCGGGCGTGGGGCAAAAAGGCAAAGCCTCATGCAGGTTACGGATCAAAGCAGATCAAATTTAATATTTTGCAATGTTTTATAGAACGTCAGTATAATTAGGTGTGAACGTTGACGATTGAGATTGAAATTATGCAATGTTAAGAATATTTACATTTGATATTTTTATTTTGAAAATCAAGAATGAGCTTAAAAACTGAAATTATTTTGATGTTCAAAATTATATAACCAGATTGTTCAAGATTGTTCGAAAAGATACAATTCAAATAAAAGCTGACTTGGTCGGTCTGGCAAGCTTTCTAGGTCGGTCTGGCAAGCTTTCCCATAAAGTTTGATATTGATGTAATCTGTGAGTCATTATCTGAGTAATGAAGGATGAGAATATACCACTGGAAAGTGACCGACCAGGGAAATATAACAATTACGACCGTCGCAATTGATATCACGTGACGAGCTCTAGACCAGTCACATCTCGGTATCTGTCTAAGCTATCTAATATTTTTCTTACCTCTTTTTAAGAGATAGTGTAATCATATAATATACTTTTTATACATTTGAAACGATACCGATATTATCTTCTTCAAAAACCTATAAATTAATGTTGTGTTTCCAGCGATTTGCATTTCATGTTATTGCAACCTAATTAACAACATACAAATAAAACAATAATAAACATTAAAAGGAATGAACAGTTAAAATCAAGTCAAACACAGCTAAACTACATTGAATGTATCCTCTATTTGGTGCCTAACTCTCTCTCCCTCTCTCTCTCTTTATTCTCTGTTTGTATTCGAAATTATATATATATCCACTCGAATCAACCTCCCGCATACAGCTACGGGAAAAATACTCGTCTGCTCACCCTGTCTTTATCATCGGCGTAAGCCACATCGGTATAACTCTTCCAAAGGTCATAGACCTCTGCACTCTCTGTCGAGCTGTGGAGGCTCACTAGATGCGCCCCAGCCGATCTGCATGCACTATCCGCACTGCTCCATGTTCTCTTGTATGAGCTGTAACGGTAGCAGCGGTCACCGACTTTCGTGTACCAGTCCGGACAGCATCCTTCGGACAGGCATGCGATGGCGGCAAGGAGAAACAGGCTGATGTTGAAGTTGAAAGCCATGTTGCAAACCTGTAATGGAGATACAAAGAGGAAGAGAAAGTGGGAGGGAGAGATATATATGTTTTATCGAAAGTTTACAGACACACCTTTTTAAATGACTTTAAATAAATAAGTTAGCATTAATTTTTTTTCGAAGTGCGTAGAGCAATATTTTTTGTTTGGATTGTCTGTTTTTAAAGAAAGATAGTCAGAGAAAGGGGAAAATAAATGAAAAAAAGGGGGACCAGCAAAGAGAGAAAAAAAAAGCAGAGAGAGAGAGAGAGGGGGTCGACATTTCTGCCATTTGGTCCAATTGCCATTTTGCATTTTGTTTTAATATATCAATGGTCTGATACCAAGTAGGTCCATAATCATCAAAATAGAACAAGCCTGCTACAACAAGAGATATATACATTATTTGTCATTGTATCGTAAAAAACGTGTTAAATTCTGAAGTCATCAGGCAGTGGCAATTATGTTTATTTTTCGAAATTTAAATATTATATCTTTAAAACTCGAGAGCCTGGTTTTCATCAAAACTGCATTGTACATTACTATGAGGGGAAAAAATGCTAATCTTCAACAGTTATTTGAAAATGGGGCTATTTTCTTTGTCTACAATACAGATTATTGATTTTCATTTGATTTACTAAAAACGTAGGGGTACTTGTAATTGAGTTTTTGCCGATCTTTGCCTTAAAACGGCAAATAATGTCATTGATAGCACCTCTCCTCCCTCCCCCAAAACCTCTACCTAGGCCTACTTACCTGAACGACACCATTTATATTAAATAACAAAGCTGTGTTTTGATACATACTTGTACAACTCCGCTGGTTCTAAGACATTTTCTGACTCATTTGTATACACAAGATCGATCACGTGATCTTACTTTACTGGGTGCAAGCCAAACTTTCCTTTACAAATTGAAATTACTTTCAGAAAGCCTAACATTTAAATTGTATCTATCAAGAAGAATCATATTCTCACAATCACATCATTAAACAGGTAAAGATATTATTTCTAACTTTAGAGGCAAGAATATTTAAAACAAAATAATTTTGTAACAGGAACACGATGGAAACTTCTTTTTCTATGTTTCAACTCAGGGGCAATTTCAATACCTTATCATGTATAATGTATATCCCATGGACAAATCATGTTCTGATCATGTATGTCATTGATTGTCATGTTCGCACATTTCAATATAGGTGACGCACAAGACTACCGAAATTGCCCTAGATTATTGTTTGCGAAATAATTTGCTACCGTGTTGGGGGTGATTCTTAGCGGTAATTAAAGATTGCCATTGAAAGTGGAATACTGTATACATGATAATTAACAATTACATTGTAATGATACAATATATACAAGTACTTATACAACAATTGGGTATATTATCAACAATCCATCAAATCTATGATGATTCTGTGGCTAAGCTATATAATTTAAATATTATAAAGGTTAGAAGAATGTTCATAGGAAACTAAACCGCTGTGGAATTATTTGTTTAAATATATTATATCATAAATAGTCGATTTTTAGTAAAATGTCTATTTTTTTTTACTGTGATTAAATATATATATTTTATCACAATAAAAAAAGAGGAACTGTATTTCCTTAGAAGCTTGTAAAATACCCAAGATGTGAAAAATCGTACCATTACCCCCCTCTCTCTTTCAAGAGTTTCGTTCTACTTACACCAAAATCCTTTGACGAGCGGGTGAAAATATCAGCTTGTCTAGAATGAGTCTTGGAATGAGTATGGCATGAAGACGAGTTTAACGAGATTATAATGTTAATACATTCATGAGAACTTTTGTCGGTTTTTCAGGTGTATCAACATTACGCCAATATCACTATCACTTTTATCTCAACTCTAATCAAAATTGATACAATTGCAGCGGGGTTTGAGTTTAAACTGTGATAATAACCTGAACAATATTTAACATAGTGAGTAAATACACGATAAAAAAAGCCTAGAATCCCATGCGCGAGAACATGTGATTCAGGTTTTTATGTTGATGCATGATTTAGAAGACTTTGATCTAGCTGCACGCTTCGTTCTTAAAGGGAAAGTCCACCCTGGTATTAAGTTCGTTTTAATAGCAGGCGGACGAATATGAGAGAAACTGGTCAGACAAAGTTTGAGCAAAAGTCAATTGAAAGACAAAAGGAATGAATTTGTTAAGGGGCTTTCAATCAAACACAACTTAGCAACTTTGTGACGTATCTTATGAGCTTTCCTCTTATTTGCCCATGTAATGCAAGACTTTAAACATTTTCTATTAAAAAATGCTCAAGCATACATTCACCCTAGTATATTTGTTTCAAATGTGTATTAAAACAACCCTGTATGAAACAAATCTATTCAGTCATTAATAACTAAGAAAAAGAAAGTTTTATGAGATGTTCTGCACGTTCTGCATATTAGTGAAATAATATGGACCCAGATTTGTATTGACATCAGGTAAAACATTTCTCGTGGGATGTTATTATCGTGTTCCTGAAAGCCGAGTAGCAGACTGGAAAAACCTCGAGGAATCTTAGGATAGCATATGGGACCAAACTCAATTTATTCTGGCATGAATGTTCAGCCCAAACACTTCAGCTATTTCTTGTCATTACTACACTGTTGGTCATAATGGTGGAATAAATATTTTTACCCCAGTTTAGGGAAGGATTTTTAAAATGATTAATTTCTAATAGATCTAGATAATGGCATACATTCTCAGATTTTATTGAATAATAATTTGCGAGTGTTTGTTTTGCGTGACTACTAAAGCGTTTGTGTGCCACTATGCTAATCAGCTAGGGGACCTATGTTCTTAAGTCATAATTGACAGTAATGAGGATTAATGCCCCACAAAAGGGACCTGATATAGCTGATCGACACGATTTTGACCATGGGGTCTCACAGTAACGAGGTCATTGCTTACCCACTGAATCATGACTATACGCAGCGGTTGCTAGGGTACGCGGCCGCCCCCATAAAACCCCCAAAACGAAGAAAATGCAATAAATTATCAAAAATTCATTGCACTTTGCCCCGGTCCCCCACAGGAAAAATTTCTCTGTGTGGCCATGCCTTGATCCATAATGCATGGCCCTAGAAAATTTATTTCAGCATATTCGAAATGACTTTTAGGCAACTCCTTTTTCACCCACATCATCAACATTCATTCAATTCATTTTCATCTACATCATTTCATGAATTGCATTCAGAAAACGAAACAAAATAAAAATTATTTAAAAAATAGCCCATGAATTACAAATATTGTCGGCGGAGCGCATGTCGTCGGAGCAACTGTCGTTCGAGGAACATTTGTCACTGGAGCATGTATCGCTTCATGTGGAGCAATTGTCGGCGGAGCAAATATCGGCGGAGCAATTGTCGTCGGAGCAACTGTCGGCGGAGCAAATGTCGGAGGAGCAATTGTCGGCGGAGCAAATGTCGGCGGAGCATTTGACGTCGGAGCAAATGTCGAGGAGCAAATGTCACCGGAGCAATTGTCGTTTCATGCGGAGCAAATGTCGCAGGAGCAATTGTCGGCGAAGCAAATGTCGGCGGAGCAATTATCGTCGGAACAACTATCGTAGGAGCAAATGTCGTCGGAGCAACTGTCGTTCGAAGAACATTTGTCACTGGAGCATTTATCGCTTCATGTGGAGCAATTGTCGGCGGAGCAAATATCGGCGGAGCAATTGTCGTCGGAGCAACTGTCGGCGGAGCAAATGTCGGAGGAGCAACTGTCGGCGGAGCAACTGTCGGCGGAGCATTTGACGTCGGAGCAAATGTCGCGGAGCAAATGTCGCGGAGCAATTGTCGGCGGAGCATGTGTCATGCCTCGTCGCAAGATCAACTGCTACGGCAAAGCTGACTTTGGCAGAGTGCGTGATGGGATCACCAGATTTTAGTAGTGAACCTGAATCAAGATCCGTTAATGAAAATTGGACTAAGTTAAAGAACAATTTTGAAGATTTGAAGGAGTCATTTGTTTCGTCTAAGATGTCTACCCCTGACACAATACCATGGATCAATACCAAGATCAAACGTTTCATTACAGCTAGGAATCGTATCCATAAAAAGGCAAAACTGATAAGCGATCTCCTGCCCATCGGCGTCAATTTAAGGAAGCTAGGAAAGCTGTAAAAGGGTAACTTAGGAAAGATTATCGTCATTTTGTACAGACCAGTATGGAAAATCTGCATGAAAATCCTCGTGCTTACTACCGCCCCCTAAAATAAAATCCTAGCTACGCGCTTGTCCTATCTGTTTGTTTTCATTCCTATGTTTGTCATCCTTTATTTGCTACCTATGATATTTGAATATTCATTATTTCCTTTTATTATATAAATGAACATGTAAATACCTATATATGCAAAATAAACCCCCGAGGTTTAAAGTTGTAAAGCCCAGGACAGTTCAACACAGGCAACCATAGAGTAAGGGTGTCTTCATCGAAGTGTCTCTGTAAGTTTAGAACCACGCCCTTTGCCTACCCGCTCAGGTCACTCTACATTATCAAGTCATTATATCGAAAAAATTTGGCTCGCGCTTTGCGCTCGCAAGGTTTAAAGGAGTCACACCAAGAAGCAAAAGTGTATTGAATTGATGCAAAATTCATATCATTGCGAAGGGGAAGCCTTACTGATCAAATACAACAAATTTCCTCTTCAAAACATGTTTGGGGCCCGCATAAATCAACTTTCAAAAATGTTAGTTTTGAGATCAAGATTTACTGCCTTCAGCAGTCCTTCGTATGACGTCACTATTGTGACATCACACCCTGGACACGGCTGTCTAGCTGCAGACTAATACACGCGCGACTCCGGTATGCGGCCGGTACCGAGCTGTTTGTCCAGGGTGTGACGTCACTATTCAGAGCTCGCTACGCTCGTGTGTTTGGCTTACGTTCGGGGGCGCTTGGGGGTCTAAGAAGGGTCTTGAAAAAAAAATGCATTTTACGCCTTTCCATGATTTCTATATGATTTCTCAGCAAATTATTCGTGTTTTTCAAGAGAAAATCTTTCCATCCATATGTAATTTGTTCTAATTATCAGTTGTTAGTAAATTTTCTTTGTGTAGCTCCTTTAACTGCATATGGAATTCCGAACGTGATTAGCGTCCTAGAACCTCCGACGCCATATTTGTTTAATCTATTTAACCCATGTTAATTATTATTTCGGGGGATTTATTTAAAATAAGGGTTTAGAATGCAGTGTTTTAGGTCACTTTATCGAGAGAGAGAAATAAAGCAGCTCGCGCTATGCGCTCGCATAATTGTATTGCCTATTGGGTATATAATTTAGACCCAAAATGCAAACAATACTGTGTTTCCAGGTAATCAACCTACCCCCCCCCCCCCCCCCCCTCCCTAGTGGTGGTCTAAAAATGGGGGTAGAGAGAAGAAAAAGGAAGGCTTAACAATGTTGGACTGTCTAAAATGGTGACAACGGGGGGAAGAAAAAAATCTTCAAACGGCGGGTCAAAAACAAATGATGGAGCCCCCCCCCCCCCCCCCCAATTCTGAAAATCTTCCTAAGCCTATGCACCCCCCCTCCCCCTTAATAAAAATGGTCGACCTATAAGAACACAATGACAAAATTTACATTAAAAAAAAAAGTTCTGAAAAGATACATACACCTACAATTCTGCTGGTTTAGACCGTTTCCGTTTTGTTTTTCTATACACAAGATCGAGCACGTATTCTTTCTTTACTGGGTGCAAGCCAAGCATTAAAGTACAACAATTGGAATTTCTCCTAGGAAGCCTCACATTTAATTTGTATCTATCGAGAATAATCTTATTCTCACAATCACGTCATAAATATAGGTAAAAAAGATTATTCCAGCTTTAAAGGCAAGAATATTTAAAACAAAATAATGTTGTAACAGGAACATGATGGCAACTTCTGTTTCTATGTTTCAACTCAGGGGCAATTTCAATACCTTATCATGTATAATGTATATCCCATGGACAAATCATGTTCTGATCATGTATGTCATTGATTGTAATGTTCGCACATTTCAATATAGGTGACGCACAAGACTACCGAAATTGTCTTAGGGCATTGTTTGCGAAATATTTTACTACCGTGTTGGGGGTGATTCTTAGCGGACTCTTTGTTATGGGAGGACTATAAAATGTTGCTAAGCTATATAATTTCAATATTTCACAGGTTTGAGGAATTGTTGATAGAAGACTAAACTGCCATGAAAGTTTTTGTATAAATGTATTATATCATTAATATGTAGAATATCTGTTTATGTTATTTTACAATTGAAGAAGAAAACACTGATACTGTATTTCCTTAAAGCCCGCAAAGTACCTTAGATTTTAAAGGTAGGACCATTCGCCCACTCTTTCTCTCTTTCTTTCTCCCTCTCTCTCTCTCCCTCTCTCTCTCTTATTTCAAAAGTCTAGGAAGTTCGTTCACCTTATACCAACATCCTTTGACGCGCGGATGAAAATATCGGCTTTTTCTCGAATATGAATCTTGGAAATTGACATGTGAACGAGTTTGATGAGATAAGCGTTATGGATTCATGAGAACAGTTGTCGTCCTTGCAGGTGTATCAACACGAGGCCAACATTACTATCACATTTATCGAAGCTGTAAATCAATATTCATACGTTATTGTAGCGGGGTTTGAGTTTAAACTGTGATAATGAACTGAAAAATATTTACCTATTAAAACGTGAGTAAATACACGATAAAAAAAGGCCTTGAATCCCAAAAGTTCGTTCGTTCGTGTCTCCTTAGATCACGATTAAATCTTGATCTTCGGAGTAGTTGCTACAACCGGCCGTGTCAGACACGTTGCCCCGGGGTGCGAGATAGGACTCTTGTAGCGTGCCCCTATTTAAAGCAATTATACATTAACAAATAACATTCCATTTAATTAAAAGTATGAAACTATTAAAATTACTGTCATGCTACGGGAAAAGATATTATATATATATATATATATATATGTAGTATGAATCAATTGATTTGGTCGATCCAGTTCGATGGCACAAACACGGCACTACTGGACAGAGATCCTAGTAAGAGGACACTTTTTTTTTTTTTTTTGGTCTCGAAATTTGAAAATTTGACATTTTGCTCCGTTGGGGGGGGGGGGGGAGGGGGGATAAGGTCACCTTTTTTTTTTTTTGTAATAACACGCGTGAACAGGCAGACATGATTCAGGTTTTTAAGTTGTTGAATAATTTGGAAGACTTTGATCTAGCTGCACTCTGTTCTTAAAGTGACTCGGTAACATTGTTGAAGGTTCGTGGAAAAACTGCGTAATCAGTGTATGAAATGTTACTTTAATATTATATTCCTTTCACTGTACTAACCCTCTAACATGCAAACAAATCCTGAAAATGTTTCAAACCACAAAGATATTTATCGTTTTCGTTGAAGGCGTCACTGTGCGACACCCTCTATCAGTAAAATCTTCCAACCATTTTGGAATTTCCCAACCGTCGTTCTATAACATTAGACATAAAAAAGGCTTTTAAAAATCTGTCAACACTACAATGCTTGGAATGGTATGAAAAGCCAATTCATTGCTTGGTGACAATAAACAATTACCTTAAGTTTAATTAAATTATAATAATATAGTTGGGAGAATTAAGGATTCGATCAGATCAGTTTTCACTATTTGTTATAATTAATAATGGTCCGTTTCCACTCAGGCTTTAAAACTACCTTTAATTGCACATCAAGCATTGAAGTCACTACTTTTGTACCAATTTCTCTCATCTGGACAATGTAACCGAGTCCCGTTAAAGGGGTAGTCCACCCTGATATTAAGTTGGTTTTAATAGAAGACGGACACAAATGAGATGAACTGGTCAGTGAAAATTTGAGCAAAAGCCAAAGAAACACAAAATTAGAAAGTAATTATTTTGTTGAGGTACAATCAATCGAACACAACTTGGCGTCTCTGTGACGTATCTTTCTAGCTCCCATTCTGTTTGCCCATGTAATAATTGTGTTTTTTTAATTCATATTTTTTCCTTTAATATCAAAATATAAATTCATAGATTTACCCTAAATTCATGTATATTAAAAACCCTGGATGAAACAATTCAATTCCGTAATTAATAATCAATAAAATGAATGTTTATGAAAACGTTCTGCATGGAGCAAATTTAAGAGAAGATCAAAATAAACGTAAGAGTGTTGCAAACTTGAATTTCAGTGATGACAACTTTAAAACAGTCATATATTTTTTTCATTTTTTTTAATAGGATATTGCTCAATCTTTCATCTTATATGTTTGTCTCATTTTCTGACTTTATTCTAACCAAATTGATATTAGGGCGGACTTTTTCTTTAACGAAAAAATCACTTGAGGACACAAGTTTAAGTTATATAAGAGGAGATGTCGCACAAGGAAATGGTTACATTCTTTTGGTCAAAGAATGGTTAATTTTGGGATTACCTTTGTGCTGTAGGACTCTAGTTTAAAGGCTAAGTCCACATCAAAAATATATAGATGCAGACAAACAAAAGAAATAGAGCCAAACAAAAAAGTAAAATCGGATAACTTATAATGAAGTTATGATTTCATTTTAAACTATGAATACTATGGAACTTAAAAAAACACTAGAAAATATTGCCAACTTGGTTATCAGTTTGTGACGTCAATGCTTTTATCAATTGATCTATATATTTTTATCCCATTAATATCCCTTTCTATTCTCCAAAAATTGACTTTCCATGCCTTTGCCCAGGTTATATGATTTGTATCATAGTACGTGACATCTCACAAAATCTAGAACTTTGGAGAATTTATAATTTGTTCTGAATATTGTTCATAAACATCGAATGTTATCTAAATAGTTTAGACGAATTTACACTTGTCATGACTTAATTGAAAAAACTGATTACTCTATACTAGAGCATCTACACAAAAACATATTCCTATCAATACAATTTGGATGCTAGTCTGAGGAATCGAGATTTTTAGGGGAAAATTCGGAAATTTATAATAACAATATAAAGCGTGAGAACTTTTGTCGTTCTGAAAGGTGTATAAACATTGGGCCAATATTAATATCACATTTTATCTAAGCTCTAATATATAGTCATACAAAATGTAGCGGGTTTGAGTTTAAATTGTGATAATGACCTGAACAATATTTTACTAGGTGAGTAAATACACGATTAAAAGCCTTTAATCCCTAAAGTATAATTATGGAGTGGAAGATATGACGTCATCCTTTTTTGTATATGTGTGTCAAGCCATGAATAAAATCATGAAGAAAATGGTAATGGAACCTATTAATCTGAAGTTTATATACGTATCGCCAACGAATGGTAATACATTTCCAGAATACTGAGTGACTGAAATAAATTAAAACAAAAATATAAATTAATGCACGAATAAAATGGAGATCATGGCGGATTCCCGAGTCACTTGGAAGACGGTCGTAACTATTTTTGACAAATAAACTCGTGTTAAAGTTATTTCAGAGTATTGTATATCCAATGAAATAATAATGTTGTGATTAAGTAATACTTCATTTTCATGTTCGCACATTTGAAAAGTTTGATGCGCAAGTCTTTTGATATTGGCTTAGGTTGATTTTGTTTGAGTAGCTGCTATCCTTTTAAATGTATATATTTTATTATTGGACCAATCCTCAATGTATATTGTTGATACTCAGTAACGATCCGTGTGAAGTAGATGATAAATATAAGTTTAGACGAAGACAAACCATTGTTTACAATGGGAGATTGGGACCGGGGATTATAAATGATAAATTGTTGTAGCTCAATAGATGCTGTTTCTGATTTTCTGATTTTCTGTTTTACTATTGTGTGGATATGTTATTTGACATTATATTCCACATACTAACAATCTTGCTCTACGATCGGTCAAAAGTAAATCACGTGATGAAAGATAGTTCGCCCATCATTGATGGGTGAAGAAAAGTTCGTTGCACTGTGTAGATAGTAGTACTTTCTACAAAGAGCAACGCACTTTGACTGAAGATAGAGGTACTATCTACACAGTGCGACGCACTTTAATTGTATACGCTGCGTATTGCTCTCCTCTAGTTTTAGTGTTAGTACGCGAGCTTTGGTCACGCGCGAACTACCTACGGTTACACCACCATTTCGTACACCGTTTGCTAGCCCTTAATTGATGACTTGTTGCTCTAAAATGAGAAGTGAAACGTTTTCGATGTGGAATATAAAGCAAATAATCACCTTTTGATCGATTTCAGTCGATGGCAAACTATCACTTCCTCAGCGATTTGAATGTATACGCCATCTTTCCTCAGCTTCGCTTTGGAAAGATAGCTACGTCCAGATCGCCTTGGAAGTGAAAGTTTGTCCCATCACCTTCACCAACGGTAATTATTTGCTTATTATATTCCACATACTAACAATCTTGTTCTACGATTGGTCAAAATTATGTTATCATATATTTCATATTGTCGTCTTTATTATATTTATTCTTAATCATAAGGGCTGGCATATGGGCCCAAGTGCAATTGCATCATTCACATTACGTGTAATTTATCCGTTAGATATCCAGAACATTGGACCTTTATAATAAGTATTGCATGTGTGTTCAAAAGGTTTGAAATATATACTAGTATGGAGTTGTGCTTGGAATTAACAAAAATACCACAAACAAAACTGTAAATACGAATAAACAACGTAAATCCCTGAGAAAGCCTAAATGGGTTAAAAAAAAAATCTAACTTTTGTTATCAATTTGCACACTATGGCATTTCTAAAACCTAATTATCCAGTGCTGAACTTGTTTTTTGGATGTCTGTTAACGTTAGTGAAGGCAAGCAACGTATATAAACATATATATATATTTATATATTCTTTTAATGTTCCATATGATTGTTATTTGGAAGGGAAGGATCTTTACATAAATAATTTTGTGTTATTAATTGTTGTTATTTACTTCCGCATTATTTTCAAATTACGTCTGTAAATTCGATAGCTTAATGTAACAACCATGGGCGTAAATCCTTACGTAGTACCTATTCTTCAGGGGGGGGGGGGTGAATGAATAGATCATCTTCCCCTGAACAATAGGTATCAATTGCAGATTTACGCCCATGGTATCAACAACAAATCTGTTGAATGGCTCTCTACAATCTAAATCTGGACGGTTCTTATTTATGTATCACTTGCATCCCTCTATTATCCCGTACGTACACATGCTTCTTCGCGGCATCTTCGCGGCTTGCAACAAGTAGGAGACAATCACGGTAGTGGAGATAATACAAAAATAATCGGATTCTGGACTAGCACGAGAGTAGTGGAATGGCGATTGTAAGAAATACACAGAGAGCAGAATCGAAGTTTAAAAATGGAGAAATAAAAAACGCGATGGGAATATGCATGGCCTTGAAGAAAATTAAGTGAGATGAGAGATGAGCTGGTTAGACGTAATAATGAGAGTGAAGGCAATTTGAAGTAAAAACAAAAGATGGAGAAAGAGAAACAATCGATTTAAAGGAGAAACAGATCGAGTTCAGGAACAAGGATACGGTTTTTTTTTAACAATATGACTGATTTTATCTTAATATATCCATTTCACCTATAATTATGAGAAAGGTATGAAGCACCCAAGCAGCTTCTTGGTGCAAGACGAAGATGGCGTGATCCGCGAATTTGTTCGCACGGGAAAATAGACCAATAGTATACTGACACGTCATGATTTTCGTCTTGCTTCAGGTGTTTGGGGAGCTCGAGGTTCTAGGCTAAGCGGAGAGATTGATATCATAAAAGCAAGCACGTTTTTGAGCCCTGTTCGATAACATGTGTTATCACAAAAAAACGCCGAATCTCCGTGACACATTGACCTCGATCAGCCAAGCAAATACCACAATGTTGGCATCTTATAACAGTTATTGAAACTTGTTATTGCTATGAAAACAAGTTTTATAAAACATGGAAATGGACGCTATATAAGACGAGAGGAAGCTAGACGTTCAAAGTAAAAAATAAGGTGGAGAGTGGAAGAATATTAAGTGGGAGGCGTCAGATGGGGGAACCGGGAGGCCTGTTGGATATCGAGTGCATTATTAATATTGAAAAGAGATTTACAACTTTGCATGTGATTATTATTGTTGCAATGAAAGAAAAAGAAAATATAAACGGGTAGCTATTTTCATGGTAATATAACTTGGATTTATGTCATGCAGGCCCCGTGTTTTAAAGAGTTACGATTGATCCAAATCAATCGTACAGTTCTCCAACCAATCGCCAATTTGCAGTGTCCTATCTCTTATGTACATTGTTGCGATTGATATTAACTCTTTAATAGACGAGGCCCACCAACAAAGTTTCATTGAATTACATCTCATATTTTCAAAAACTTAACTTTAGGTTAAGTTTTTGATGTCGATGTTTGATGTCTCGCTTTTGCTATGCAGGCGAGACAAAAACTTATAATTAGTTCTTATAAGAATGCGATTCTTAAGTTAGTATTATTCAATTAATAAATGATGGAAAAAAACTTATTCTAAATTCTAAATCTGTCTGTATGTTTCCCTTCTCCCTCCCTTTCTATATTAGTTTTAATTGTGTTCGGAGTATAAATATCTCGTTCTGTAATCAATCTATAGACCTCCCAACCCCTCTCTTTTAATTCACCCCCCCCCCCACACACACACAGTAACACTCAAAAGGATACTGCAGATAATTGTTGAAATTAACACCAAATAACATTTAATGGTATTCAAATCTACCTTTCAATAATTGTTTTATAGAAAAGTTAAAAATCCACTAGCAAATTGTCATTAACATGTGCAAGGAACTCCAAATTCTATGACATACAATTTCAGATGTATCAACGCAAAATATGAACTTTCATATTTGTTCATTGCTACACATTATACAGGAATCTACATTTCATTTAAAAATATCTTTCAAAATGTGATTCAACAATTATTGAAAGGGATAGTTGAGTTTTTGTTTAAGACCGCAAATGCCTTATAACTGCATGGTTATTGCTCTTATTCTTAATTTTGAAATTTGTAGTGCCCTTTTAGAACCCAAAATTGCGATGAAGGTAATTTAAGACCCCAAAATGTGTGAATATAAATGATATTGAATACGATCATCCCAATTCACCTCCACTTTTAATAACAAAATACGGTGACTAGTATGTAATAATAACATTACACGGGCCGGCTGGTTGTGCGTATGATAAAACTCAACTATACCTTTAAGCTAACAACTTGTGGACAAACAAAAAAATGCAATTATATTCCTTAAAATATAACATTTTCACTCCATCATTTACATTTTATTTATATTAAGGTTAAAAACGGCAATAACAGTTTCTTTGACCCTACATTACAAATAAAGACAAATTCCCATTATGCTGTTATAATAATGATAAACTAAACAACTTTTGCAAACTGAGCAACTGCGCTACCTAAATTTAAATTAATTCATGAGGGGAAATAATCTGCATGGAGGCCTACATCTTTATTTTTTTATTTGGGTCATTTCACGTTAAGTGTACACTTTTTGAAAAATGGGGTTTTCCCCATTTTGGCATCTTTTAAACAATTATTATTTTATGTTGGCCATTTTATTTGATGGACCTTATCAACAGCAACCTACAGTTCAATTTTCATAACACTGCAAACATTATTTCTGTTAATTTCAGCATTTTTAGTGCATTTTTAACGGAAAAGGGATTCTCATTTCATAATTTTGATAATGTTCATTGATATCTTACATGAATCTATTGAGAGTTGTGTAAAATTTTAATGTTTTAGTGTCAGCACAGCCACTATGTAACATCATAAAACTTATTTGACCAAATTTGACCAATAAATGTGAAAATGATGAATATTTTTGTAAAAGGCATCTTTTCCGTTAAAATTAAAAAACATGTCCTCTCCATAACATTGAGGCCAGCAGCAGTGACTTAAAATGATATATATGGGCCTAAACTCAATTTAAATAATCTTCAGAATGTTTGAAAATGAGGACATGTCTCAAATCAATGAACAAAATATGTGATATATATTTTATTGCTTGGTTAATTTGATGACTTTATTTTCCGTTAAAAGTGTGTCCTCTCCATAACAGGTATTTTCTTCATATATTAAAGCACTGAGGCTTGCACTATCTATGGCACTGGTATACAATAATAATATGCCTCCATTTAATATCATGAAATGTGATTTTCCATCTACATATCTATAGATGGTCAGTATCTCACACTAATGCAATGTTAAACTGAATGTCCTCTCCATAACAGAACAATTATTTTTTTATAGTATAATCACTTCCTTCATGTAAGAAAACATTGATATGTTGTTCCACTCAGTATAAGAATTCATTAAATATCATGTCAACAGCTATAATTTTATTTTGGTATTGATTTTCATTAATTCCTCTATGTAATTGGGTAATTTCTGAATGCAAAGACAGAAATATTCTCACAACATAGTCTGATATTAAATACATTTTAAAGTGCAATATTTGTAAGTGTGTAACTGACAAAATCTACTGATCATTGCAATCATTTACCACCCTGGTAGCAATATAATGTATGCCATTAGGTTGTTAAGGAGAGGACACATTTTTTTAACCAGGCACTTCAAGTAGAAAAAACAAATCCTCTGACCTTTGCCCCATATACAGTATCCATCAAAATAAACTATACGTTCGCTGTAACGTTTAGCGCAGTAAACGCAGGTGCGCGTTAAAAGGCCCATTATTGCACTTATCGCACACAGGTGCGATAGCTGCGCCTGGGTCCGATAGGGCTTATTGCACTTATTGCACTTATCGCACCTGCGCCTGGGTCCGATAGGGCTTATTGCCGGCCCTCTTGTTGCACCTCTGCGCTAGCTTCGATAGGGTCTACTAACCTACTAGCGCACCTGCCTTGCCCCTCGAACTGCACTGTTGTATAGAAAGAATGAAGGGAAAACGAAATGGCAGAATTTATGGTACGGCATTAATAAAAGGAAGAAATATCAAATGAAATCGTGAACGGAATGATGATTTTGAATTTCATTCCCCCGTTGAAGTACCGTCTTGTTGTCCTTGAGAACTAATATTAATTCACAAGGACCGATTTAGATTTGAGGCGAACGTAATTTTAGGTGAATGTGGGAGAGGACTATTTATACGTCTCACTATTCTGATTGGAATTATCAAACTACAACTACAGTAATTTGTTTTCCCAGGTCCACGATCGAGAGTCCCAGATCCCAGTACAGTATGCACTCATTTGCATACAGCCAATCAGAGCAATACGCTGTCTGTGTGTAGAGCTTCGCACCGTTTCGCATGGTAACCGTTTCGCATCACGAACAATTGTTTATAGAAAAATCAGTTCTCAACAGTTCTCAACCTTTACAAATAAAGTGCGTTCGAGAAAAAACGAAACTTTGAATTGTCGATGTTTTATCATATCTTAATCTCAATTATAATTAATAAATGACACATATTTGTAAAGCTGAGATCCCCTTCTTTCATTTGATTCACATGTTGCAAATTTAACACACGAGCGCTTTAAAACAATTTGAAGAAAGGTTACCAAAAAAAAATCATTTGGCGAACTGTATCTGAATTTCAAAGAGAAAATCACATTTCTAGAAATTTCATTTTCTACCTCTTTATATGAAACCTTAATCAGGAAAAATGAGCCAGGAATAAAAAAAAGTTCTGTTTGTTTAATTAAATGCTTGCATTTCCATAATGTTATTAAACGAAATCGTTTTCACTTGCTGCAAGCAAGTGCCTTGTTATCTGTGAAGAAAAAAAAGTTGTTAAAGACAATTGTTTTGTTATCTGTTTAAAAAAGAACTGTGTTAAAGACAAGCAAGTGCCTTGTTATCTGTTAAGAAAAAAAAAGTTGTTAAAGACAAGAAGTGTCTTGTTACTGTTGAGAAATAGAACGGTTTTAAAGACAAGCAAGTAACTTGTTACAGTACCTGTTATTCATTTATCAGTTAGGACTTTCTGATCAGTTATACCAACAATTATGGAAACCTATATTCTCATATTGTTTTTGCAGGAATTTAAAGTAAGATGTTTTTTTTTGCTTATTACTCACTATAAATACTAGTTTAATTGACAATATGCATGGTATCGGGACATTTCCTACCTTATATTGCGTTATCTAACTTGGTATATGAAAATCAAAAATAAAGACTGGTGAATGTATTGATTACAAAAATTCAGATGTCACTGTTAAACAAAGTGTCCTCTCCATAACATACAATGTATATCAACGAGTCACTCTTTGAGAGTTTGGATTATAGAAAAAATAAATAATAAGACTTGTATATAAAAACTGGTGTATCAATAGACAATATCAGTATTGTTTTTATTGTAAAATACTGTTTAAATAACATGACACAATGTATGAATAACAAAACTTTCACGCCATATATTCTGAGATAAAGTTGGAGTTGTAATGATGGTGAATAATTTGAAGTTTATCCTCTCCAATATATGTCACTTGGCTCAT
Organism: Strongylocentrotus droebachiensis; assembly: GCA_035222895.1. Lineage (NCBI taxonomy): Eukaryota > Metazoa > Echinodermata > Echinoidea > Camarodonta > Strongylocentrotidae > Strongylocentrotus > Strongylocentrotus droebachiensis. The sequence continues at coordinate 9,965 of JAVYIG010014845.1, read as the reverse complement.
ATAATGTTCCAATAATCTATTGGCATGTTCTTACAGAAATGTTAGAAATGAATGATGCATAGCAATTTACATATCTACAGTAGGTTTGCGGTTGCACCATGTGTGTGAGAGAGAGAGAGAGGTATGAGGAGTCCTGAACAGGACTCTGACTCGGTAATCTTTCTTGGAGGAGTGTAGTCCTGAAAAGGACTGTTTGTTATCTTTCTTGGCATATAGTTCTCAGGAGAACTATAGCGCTTGGAGAAGATGAGTGGCTCGACGTTTCGAACAGGTTGACTATCCGTCGTCAGGAGTGGGGAATAGCTGGCGTGCGTGAGCTTAAGCTTAAGTTTACATATCAACTAATATAATAAGAGTTCATATTGCTAAGATTTGTTGTTAAACAAATGTCCTCTCCAAAACACGTCAATGAATTAAGTTTGGAAGCTCATATTTGATTAAAACTTGCATTCACTTGTTTTTTTTTACACAGCATCAAATAATTTAGACATAAATGCAACACTGTATACCAAATTTGAAGTCTATATAAGAAGAAGGACAAGAAATTCTCATGTCATTAAATAAATTCAACCTCCCCATAATTCAGTTTCCTATAAAATACACTAATTTTATGGCAAAATATGGCTTAAGTGAATAGGAAATAAGTGCATCAACATCTGATAAGTATAAAAAGGCATATAAAAGTACAGAAAACTATGTGTATACCATTTACAGGTATAATAAAGCTGATGTGTTCTTTGTTAAACAAAATGTCCTCTCCAAACGCCTATTTTTGTTACTGTATTTCAATCGAATATTTCTATATGTAAACATGGACTTGACGCTCTATAATTTTACACATTTCTGACATATACCCCAAACTTTCAGAATCTGTGCATCTTTTGCTCTAACAACAATTTTCATTTTTGACCCCCAGTGAGAAAAAAAGTGTACACTTAACGTGAAATGACCCATTTGCAAGTAAACGAATAGCTTTCTTGGCACAGGTCCATATAGCGTTCCGACACTTGGTGGCGCTCCCCAACCATTTGAACAGTCTCGAGATTAGGGTGATTCCTGACGATTTTGTTTCTGTTTAAAGATTGGAACTGAAAAAAGTACATAAATTCATTCAAATTCAAATTAACCAACTCAAATAATTTTGAATATTTCAACTTATTTACATGTATGCTGTTTGGTTAACACATTTACAAAGCATGATTCCCTTTCCTCTGTCTCTTCAAGTTCTTTCAAAAATGGAACAACATATTTCCTCCTTTTTTATAGCCAATTTGATTCTATATAGATGCAAATAATGTAAACACATGTAGGTACCTTTCCATTTAAAATGTTACTAAGTTATTCTGAAATGAATTGATATAATCATAACTTGTTCTTAAAGCTTATCAGTACTAGTTTACAGGAGGGATTAGACTGCCCTGCAAGGTCACTGGACAGGTGGCTATCTCATCAACTCAGCTCTCAATTAACATAAGAAAAAGAGGATCATGTGGGACCAATGGTCACCGATTAGGCATTGATTAATACAGAGAGGGCGCAAGTAGCTACACGTAGTGCAGTGGGCCTATACAGCGTATGAAGCTGATAGACAAGATCATGCAGTAATGTCATTTTTATTGTGAACTTGCTCTTGTGTTATATTGTTTATATGTTGTTATGTGCAAATGAAATTGCATTTATACCAATGCTTTATTACTGCCTAATCGCTGTCGATTCTTTTAAAATTGGTCTCTAGCATTCAAAAGATTAAAAAGACAATACTGTTAGAGTAGGTTAACTTGCATGCTGAACTTGCTTCAGCTCAAAACATTATACCATAGTTGTTCAAAGATATTCTACTCAACACATCGTTTAAATTCTGTTTGTAATTTGCATTTATACCAATGTTCTATTTGTGCCCGATTTCCTATCTATTCTTTTATAGATTCATCTACATTGAAAAGACTAACAAGACCACACTTTAGTTTCAATCATATTGTGAAATTAATTAACTCAATTTTAATATTTCCCACAGCTATTCGAAGAAACGTTAGTAGTCAGCAATTTGATTTAATGAACATTTTTATGTAAACAATCCGTGCCCTCATATCCTTTATATGCATTTATGTATGTATACAAAATACAAGTGGTTATATAAAGTATATTAATCATGCACTACCATAGACATGCATTGATGCACGTTTCATGCTTAAAGGTGCTTTGTATCTGCATTGTTTTATTTTGAATAAGAATAGATCAAATGAAAATCTCCATCTTAGTAGGGCATGTATTGTGCAGTAGCTAGGAAATATCAGTTGAAGGTTACTTCTTTTAGTTATTTTTTTTTAACTTACTTGTTCATGTAGGCCTACAGCAGTAGCTTTCAAGTTATGTGCATTTGTTCTATGAACAGGGGAAATTCCAAAGGTCCCCTTCAATGTATTTCGTGTGGAAATTATTTTTCAATAAACCTCTAAACATACCTGCGTATTTGATAATTGATCATGTAACTAATTTGTGGTTTTAAATATTTCGGTTTGTGTTACAAAAAAAAAATCATTTTGACAATCTAGGTAGAATGAGAGGAAAAATAAATACTGGGGACTATATGATTGACAAGCCAACACTGCAGATAAATATGTATATTAATTCAAGTCATGCAAATTGTAACTTTCCTTATTCAATATGTAAAGATTCACAAATGTAATTACAATCTATTTTGATGTCATTGAAGAATACATATGATTTTAAACGCTAACAATTTCAGCAATACAAACATTTGTAGATACTCCTATCATAAAGATAGTTCATAGATTAGGGATACCAGTTAGAATTGATCAGAGGGCCTGAAAATTACCTAGAATGAGCTATTTTGTACACAAAAAGAGCTTGAACTATGGTCTAAAAATAACTCGCCAGGGCCTGAATTCGGGCTATTGCCTGAAAATTGGCATCCCTGATAGATGCAGAAATTAATTAAATATCATACATTAAGACTTACGGTTCATTTGTTTTGATGCTGATCATCAATGAATGAGTTTATTATTGCACTGTGTGTTTGCATCTCGACATTTTGGCTTATGGTACCTGAGAGAGGAAGGGTCGCTCCATGCCTTACCACACTGATCACATACATAGGGCTTCTCACCTGTATGGGTTCGTTCATGTGTTTTGAGATGACCTTTTTGACAAAATACCTTACCACATTGCTCACATACATAGGGCTTCTCACCTGTGTGGATGCGTTTATGTATTTTTAGATGATCAGCTTGATTAAATGCCTTACCACATTGGCCACATACATAGGGCATCTTACCTGTATGAATTCGTTCATGTGTTTTGAGATGATGTTTTTGACCAAATGCCTTACCACATTGCTCACATACATAGGGCTTCTCACCTGTGTGGATGCGTTTATGTATTTTCAGATGATCAGCTTGATTAAATGCCTTACCACATTGATCACATACATAGGGCTTCTCACCTGTATGAATTCGTTTATGTTTTTTGAGATCACCAGCTTGATTACATGCCTTACCACATTTATCACATACATATGGCTTCTCACCTGTATGAATTCGATTATGAGTTGTGAGAACATGTTTTTGATTAAATGCCTTACCACAATGATCACATACATACGGCTTCTCACCTGTATGAATGCGTTTATGTCTTGTGAGATTAGGTTCATGATTAAATTTCTTACCACACTGATCACATACATAGGGCTTCTTTCCTGTATGGATGCGTTTATGTTTTGTGAGATCACCCATATTATTAAATGCTTTACCACAATGATCACAAACGTAGGGCTTCTCACCTGTATGGATGCGTTTATGTTTTGTGAGATTACCCATATGATTAAATGCCTTACCACAATGATCACATACATAGCGCTTCTCACATGTATGGATGCGTTTATGTGATGCGAGATGAGGTTTTTGATTAAATTCCTTACCACACTGATCACATACATGGGGCTTCTCACCTGTATGGATGCTTGTTGTAAAATAATGTTCATCACTGAATGCTTTACCACATTGATCACATACACAAGATTTCTTCGCTACATGATCCTCTTTATGTTCAACAGAATTATTGTTAAATGCATCATATCTACCACAAACATATGGCTTAATTGTTTTGGTGCTTCCAAGTTTAGTACGATGAATTTCATTAGTAAATTCCCTATCTCTACAAGTAGGTTTAATATTGTTTCTCATGTTATCATTTGACAAATCATTGCTGGCACTATTCTTTGTATCACTGCCCGAGTTTATTTTCATCACTCTTTTAACACATTGAAAAGGTTTTTGTTTTTCTCCCTTGATGAACTGTAGAATGTCTTCCTTTGATGCATCTGCTGATGGGAGGATACCATAGTGTCCATGTTTGTATTTGAGATGCCTTGCTAAGACAAAAGGAATTGCGTAGAGTGATCCACAGTACTCACATCTATAGAGTCCAGAATCTAAAATAATAAGATAAAGTATATGACAAGGTATGACATATATATGACATAAGTTTTAAAAAAAAAATCAAAATCAAAATCAAAATCCCAATGTATTAAAGTTAATAAGTGATTGTTGGGTGGGTACGTCTTTTGGTTTGTTTTTTTCTGCTTCTTCTCTCTTTCTGGGCATATAATAATTGAAGTTCATTGAACATGTCCAACTTTGTATTCAATAAGCAACGCAATTTTTATTCTGCATATATATAAATGAAATTTATATTGTCTTATTTGACACAGAATGTTTCCTAATCAAGTAACTGTTTCAATGTTGAGTTTATAGAGCTGCGATGTGATACCAAGATCCTTTGCATACTGCTCCCCATAGTAGACTAGTAGCTCCCTTTCTGGACATATTGGTTTGAAGGTACGGTAGTAGATCTCACCAAGATACTGGAATGCTACAAGATTCTGCTCACCCTCATTGCGTGCACAGTTGATGTCTTGCAACCCGTTGCCTGTCTGCTCACTGTTGCTGTCAACATAGTGGTGAGGTTTACCTTCCGTGCATATCTAAGTACAAATGTATAAAAGAATGCACTGCATTGTATTTATGCCAAAACAAATTTATATCATTAAATATTTAGTTGATGCCTAAGCAAAACTATGTTGGTATACAATGAATTTAAACATAAATATAACCATACTAGAACTTTATCAAATATGCTTAGAAGAAAAAAAAGAACAATGTATACTTTCGAGGGATGGGGTATTATGTTACAATGCAGTGTAAGGATAAATCCATGAAAATAAATTGTATGTGAAATGCTGTGGAAGTCAAAGTAATAATCCTCCCTAAATCTGCATATTTCCAATAACTATATTTATGTACATCTCCAAAATAAAATGTATCATATTACAATTTGGAGCAAGTTTCATTAAAGCACAGTACAGCGTAAAATATTTTCTTAATACTCTGTTCATTCTTTTATTGCTGTCAAAACTACATGTGCAAGTTTCGCTTATAAATACAGTCGAGCCTGCTTTAGTGACCCCTTGTCTACAAAGACCACCTGTCTACAAAGGCCACATTTGTTGTTTCCATTGAAAATGTTTTCTCATTGAATCATGTACTAAAGGAACCTGTCTACAAAGGCCACTTTTTTGTGTTTCCTTGCGTGGTCGCTATAGACAGGTTTGACTGTATCATAATACAATTTGGAACAAGTTTCATTACACAGTACAGCATAAAATATGTTCTTAATACTCAGTTCATTCTTTCATTGCTGTCAAAACTACATGTGCAAGATTTGCTTATAAATATAACCAATATTAAATAATGTTCAAACGTAACATGCATTGTTGTTACATAATCATATACAAAGAAGAATGTCTCAATATACCTCCCAAGCATTTGCGCTATCACTTCCAATCTTTAGGTCCACAATGTCACCAGCGTATGGAACAAACAGGTATCCTTTAGGAATGAAATTTGTAGAAAAGATCCCCTGACCAGCCCCTGGTATTGATGACTGCTTGACCGCCAGACCATCTGGTAGAGTATTCCTTGCTCTATCTTTAGAGCCTTTAGGGCTGGGGTTGTCTTTGATGATGGTAAGGGAATGCTTGGAACACTCACCTTCCAAGACCTCATGACAGTCCTCACAATCTGAAGGGGAAAAATTATAATAGAATTGATTATCTATTGAACATCATTATCATTGTCTTTGTTTCTTACAACCAGTTGTGTTTCCAAGGCTGCATGGAAGGAATTTTGTTCATTACATAATTCACCCCTGATTACAGGTATATAAGTGATCATTTTGTAAAATGAATTCAGTAGTTTATTTCAAAACTGATGCATTAGAATAGGGTTAAAGTAGTCAATGTAGGGGAGATGTTCATACGCAACAACTTCATACATTTTGCATGGAGCTTCAGAATAATCAGCCCTATGAATTTGAAGAACTCTACATCAAGAAAACAAAATATACAAATGACCAACAAAAAAAAGGAACAGAATCCTGGCCCCCCACTCCGGGAACGGAGGGACCGCATAGGTGTTCCCCAAATCTCTGGCTCGTAACGAAAGAAAAAGGTCTACCCGTATTGACTTTACTAACCAGACTTATGCTGAAAAGGGGGGGGGGGGTGCTGGAAACACGCATATTCGTACCCTTAATAACACTGAGTGGGGGGGGGGGGCGGGAACAGAATAAAACAAAATTTCATATTCTCTTTACTTACAGATGTAGTGATCATCATCAGGAACATCATCTTCTTTATAGGACTTGCAGCTCACTGCTCTTTGGGGGTATCTAGATAGTCTGGGTGATGGTTGGGGTTTCTCCTTTCTCCTGCCTGAAATTAAAGTAATTATCCAAAATTATACTTACCATAATGATTAAGATTTTCATTTTAGAATTATACTTTTTACCCTCAGCCCTGGTGTTTTGTGTTTACTCTGATCAGTGCCAGATGGGATGCTTTAGTATTTCCACATATTTCATCAAATAATGAACAATCTGCTTTCCAGTGGCAGATCCCTTGGAAAAGAAATGTGTAAAAACATGTTAATCTAAGGGCCAACAACAAAAATTAGTGCTCACTAACCCCACTAACGCCCCCCCCCCCCCCAACCCCCACTGAGCGAAATATTGGCCGGCCTGGATCCTCGCCTGGTGCTTTCTGGTATCGCTACCATTTGTCATAAAATCTTTGACATATCAAGTTGTCAAAACATGTCTTCGATCATGGATGTAAAAAAAAGTAACATACATCGTCAGTTATGTGGGACACATAATGCAGAATCGCCCTATCTAGCTTTCATTCAAACGGAAAGAAAATATATATTATGCACAAGGAAATGACAATTGAATCTGGAAGGCGAAAGCATTATTTTCTTACCAGAGAGAGACTTTGCCTTTCCACCAGCACGTCCACCAACTTTCATACAAGATGATTGGGGTTGCTTGGGAGAGCGGTCCCCTCCTGTAGCTACTCCTGTCAAGGTTTGTTCAGTCTCTTGATCACATGACTGAGTATTAGGATCACCTGATAAAGCTGTTGGATAGGTTTGTGGTTGGGTGGAATCTGCATAGTCCTTCCATTCAAGGAGATCAATGATTATCTCGCTAACTGTAGGATGAGCATCGTTGAGTGGATTGCCTTCATCATCATACACAGTCTCTGATGTTACAGTGTGCTACATGAAAAGAAGAAGAAACAGAATATGAATGTGTTCATGTGCTCCTCTGGCAGTCGCGGTTCTCACCTCTCTCCCTTCCTTTAGTCTTGGTATTTTCCACTGATTGTGATGGTCTTCTTACCAGAGGCAATATAAAATGACACAGAACAACAATTATTTGAAGAAAAAACAACGGAAATGCTCACGGGAGTCTTGCAAGCATTACGCAATTTGATATGATGACAAATTTAAGTTGGGACATTATTTATTGGCAGGTTGGCCCATTAGCAGGGTGAGGCACCTAAAAATAAAATCCTCTGAATATAATCAGCCTTTTGACGTAAATATTGACCGAGAAACAGAAAGATTATTTACTATAATTTGTACAAAGATTGATAACTTTAATTGAATATGAACAGATACACTGTCGCTCATATACATGTAGTTGGAATATTTTTTTTAAACCCCAATTAATGGAATTATTTTGACAATGATTTATTCCTAATAGATCTAGATAATAGTTTATATTTTCAGATTTTATTGAATAATTATTTGCTAGTGTTTGTTTGGGGTGACTGCTAACACATGTGTATGCTACTATGCCTATCAACTATGGCACTGGCGTACCTATGGGGGGGGGGGCAGGGGGGGCAGAGTGCCCCCCCTGACGGGCTCCAGGCGGAAAAAAAAAGGGGAAAGAAAAGAAAAGAAAGGAAAGGAAAGAAAAAGAAAAAAGAAAAGGGAAGAAAAAAAGGGAAAAAAGAGAAAAAAGGAAAAAAAGAAAAAGGAAAGAAAAAAGGAAGAAGAAGAGAAAAGGAAGAAAAAGGGAAAAGAAAAGGAAAGGAAAAAAAATGGGGAAATTAAAAAAAAAGGACCATGGCCGTACGCACCAGGGGGGGGGGGGGGCAGTTGACCCCAGATATTTTGAAAACGTACAGTTTTTTTCCTGAAAATGTAGTGTAGGCCTATACCAAATCCTTCAATTCTACTTTTGAAAATGCAAAAGTACCCTCATGACCAGTTCGGTCGCTCGAATTCCCTTCACTCATTTTGCATTTGAGATTCTTCGAAAACTTTTAACGCATCTTTCCCCCTCCCCCACCAGAAAAATATTCCGCATACGGCCCTGAAAAATTAAGACAAATGAAAATAGGAAAATATAAGTGATATAACAAATTCGAAACTCTTCGCTGGCGCGAACTGCTTGCTAGCCTATTTTGTATTAAATGTTTTCACTTGCTCGTCCCCCTGAAAAAAGAAAAGGATTAGCATTGCCTAGAATACAATTGTGCCTGCCCCGACTGGCCCCGACCTGCAACCATGGCAACAATAACACACAGTGTATGTACCAAATGTTACTAAAAATTTTCTCGCTCGCTACACTTGCTCGCGAATAAAATGAATGGATATTGCTTTGGAAATAATTGTGCCCACCCTTGACCTGCAACAATATCATTAAAAATGGAAGAGTTTTTTTGCCCTCTCGCCAAAAAGGAATTGAATCGCGTAAAACGCGATTGCGTCCATCCTGACCTGCACCAATAAAAACAAGTTTATTTATTAATTTCTATTAAAAGAGAATTTTTTTTTGCTTGCTCGCTATGCTCGCTCGCCAAAATGGAATTGACACCGCTAACGTGCCCGCCCCAACCTGCAACAACCAGTTAATAATTATGTACCAAACGTTTTTCAAAGAAGTTTTGGTGTGCTCGTGCTCGCCAAAACGGAATTAACATCACCTTAGACATGATTGTGTAAGCCCTGCCCTGCAACAAAAAAATCTGAAATTTCTGAACCAATTATCATTACAAAAATTTTGCTCGATCGCTACGCTCGCTCGCCAAAATAGAAATAACACCGCTTTTAATAATCACGTCCCTGACATGGAACAATGAACCCAAGTTTATGTACCATATTTTCCCTATAAAAGAGAAGTGATTTTTTTGCTCGCTCGCTACGCTCGCTCGCCAAAATAAAAATAACACCGCTTTTAATAATCACTTCCCTGACATGGAACAATAAACCCAAGTTTTATGTACCATATTTTCCCTATAAAAGAGAAGTGATTTTTTTTCGATCGCTCGCTACGCTCGCGAGCTCGTGGAATTATGTGCCCACCACTAACCTGCTACAATATCATTAAAAAGAGAAATGTAGGGGGTTGCCTGCCCGCCAAAATGGGATTGACATTGCCTTAAACACGATTGTGCCCGCCCCCGACCTGCAACAATGAAACAAATTTTATATACATGTAGCAATTCATTGAGAGAAAGATGTATTTTGGCTCGCTAGCTAAAATGGGTATAAAATCACCCTAAACACAATATTGTTCCCGCGCCCTGCATGGGA
>JAVYIG010014844.1:0-39218 GCA_035222895.1 Strongylocentrotus droebachiensis | reverse complement strand
ATAAACATTATTAGTGATTCGAAATAATATTCTATCATCTGAAAAAAAATGTAATAAAGGCAACATACAAGTAGAGTAATTTATTCGCAAGGCTATATTTCTTTTAACATGTATATGTTTTGTTGTATTTAATGAATCATGAATTCAAGTATGCTGTTGAGGGGTTTGAGCCATTAATTTATCTTTTACACCCCAAAATATATGAAACAAGTAAGACTCCTAAATATTGCACAGTTGTCCCTTTACTGTTTAATCTCAGTTATTAATCAAGATAAAATGCAGTGAAGGCTCCAGCCTCCTTCAAATCAATAGTCCCGTCTGTCTTCGGCCCACGAACTTTAGATGACCTCTCTTTAAGGTTTCTTTTTGCCCTTAATTGGCAAGATTGTCTGTCTGGGGCAATTAGCAGACGGTTCCAAATCACTGCAATTAATTAATGAAATTGGACAAATTGATGATTAAGCGAAAGATTGAAAAAAATGGCGTTGCAGGAAGGTGTTTTTCTAGATTTTAATGTACTGGTAAAATGAAGGAGAAAGTTTTCATTAAATGAAGTCTACATGTATATCTGTATCTCTTTATTTGTCTTGTTTTATCTTTCTCACTGGTTGTCTCTCTGTCTCTCTGTCTGTATGTCTGTATATCTCTCTGTCTGTCTGTCCGTCTCTCTCTCTGTCTCCAATATTTTCCCTCTGATATAGTGTCTCATCCTTGAAAATCTATTATCTTCTATGCCATCCTCATATTGCCTTTGCGAGACAGACTCTATCTCTCACTGTCTCGACCTATCTATCTCTCTCTCTCTCTCTCTCTCTCTATCATTTTCATCATGAAAAAAAGAAATGTGTTCATGGTCATGTTTTGGACACCTGATGTAATTTATTGTGTCTGCAAATTTAAGCCATCCTCTCTCTATATATTGGCTCGTGCCATTCTTGATCCTCCTCTGATTGGTGTTGTTCAGGGAAGAGCGAAGGGTTATAAAGCATGTATACCTCACCTTGCATGTAACCAACTCTAATTCAATTCTGTCGACACATCTGGGTTATCTTGTCTGTCCTTCAGCCTACATATTGATATCTGCGTCTGGTTTGGGTATCCCAAGTCTGGAAACTACAGCGGGTATCTTTAAGTGTCATACCTACCTGTGCATAGACTGCAAGGGATCAGCAGAGAAAATTATCCTTTTACCAACTTTTGATATAGCTATCTATGTCCATCTCTCGCAGAGACTGAAATGATCCTTTCCAAAATTCATGTCATGCAAATTTGTAAGCCACAATTTGTTTAATTAAAACCTCTTGATTTCTTGAGATCAAATGTTTACAGATCTATTGATCTGAGTATAGAGGCTACCCCAAAACAATTGATACATGACAATTTGTTTTTATGAGATTCAATCCATTTAAAATTGGTTAATTCAACTTAAAAGCCTTTCTAGGTTAGTTATATTCATACTAATACTGCAGGTTTGAGGATATAAAGCTATGGTGCATATGCAAGGATACATTTTAGGTCCTTCCTTTAGCCTCATTAAAAAAAAATGGTCTTAACTATGAACTATATTGTTCTCTTTGTAAATGCATTGATGCACTTTACATTTCTGAAGCTATAAATTTAAAGATATGAATACAATATTGTGACAGGGGATATTGTTCTAATGTGTACATGTACCTAATATCCTGAGTTCATAAAACTATTTTATAGGCCTATTGGGTGAACTGGTTTGTAAATGATCTTCTGAACTAGATTAGGCTGCTTGATTTAATGATGTTGGTTTAGTGGGAAATGTGAACTTTAGATGCAAATGTCAAACCCAGGAGCGACAAAACTCCTTACGTCAACTGCCTTATGTAAACTGCGTTTATCAAACTCCTCTCAGTCAACCCCCTCCAATTCAAGGTTGTCAGCAGTTTGATTGAGCTGTTGCAATATTTGAATGATCTTAATTAAACAGGAGCACCCTTAGAAGCATTGATATGACCCCATCAAATATGCTGTAATCAGTATCATCTTCACATCAAGGGTATTTTATTTGCACTACAGGTCGAGGGACTACTGTGGGGGGTGTTTCCATTGTAATGTAGCGGCACTTCATTGGGGTACTTGATCAAGGGTATTCTTTTGATGTCTAAAATATACCGTAAATCCAAAAGATGATGTGAATCAAGGGAATATGGGATGGAATTCCTTTGGAGTTACTCTTCAAGTTCAAGATTGTTGTCAGGATTATTTGTACTGCAGTACCAATAACAAATCACATAGCTTTTTATGAAATTAGCATTTAACCCTAAGAAATGATTGATCTTTGATGATTTCAGGGATGCTTTTCCTTACACTTAGCTCAAATTTATTCAACTACTTATACAACCTCTTTGAAGTGTGAGATCATATACCTTTTAAATGATTTGATAAGTAGGCTTATAACTAGTCTCACTAAGACCCCTGCTACACATTCCTCTGAAAGTGTACTGAGGCCGCCTCTGCTCGACGTATGTGCAACATTAACTTTCTTTAGAGGCTGGACTGAGGCCGCCCTCCATCCAGTCCACCTCTGGAAGTGGTTTGAGATATGTGTAACCGAGGTTTAATGATCTCGAGGCGGCTTCAAATTGCAGGCGTGGGGCCGCCTCCGGGACGACTTTAAAAGCCGACGCATGTGTGACAGGGGCCTAACACGGGATCAAAATAAGACAAAGATCAAGTATATTTCCCTTTCATTTCTGACTTTGCTTTTGCACCATAATGTACTCTTAAGATTATCATTAATTCAAATTTGTCTTATTCATTCCCAAAAGTTGTTTTGTCAGATTTCTTAGAATTTAATGATAAAATGTAAATATCAGCAAAACTACTATAAAATTAAGCAAATAAAGTTGAAAATAATCTATAAGCTATTTCTTTGAATTTCAATCATACAATGCAATTACCATAATCACAATTATCTAGCTTCAATGCCTTTTCTTGTAAAAATCGACAAGTACGCAAATGATGGTTAGAAATGATCCATAACATCTGGCCTCATTATAGATTAGCTTTTAACTTTCATTATCAGTTAAACCCTTTCAAGCGCTATAGATTTTGAAATGATTTATGCTGTCAGGCTCACATGGAAATTTCCAGCCTATTAGGACATATTCCTATTTTTTCTCCTTGGCCTGTAAATTACCCGAGGCAATTGTATGAATTGGAGATGATGTAGCATACAAGTACCTGATATTTGGTATCTCTTCTATGTATTCATGCCAATACTGTTACTCAACAGTATAGATTTATTCTTGACTTATTCAATATTTGATTACCCTAATCCAAACACCAAGAACACAGTTTGGGTCATGATATAGATATAAGGAATCTCAGCGTATCTCTATCAATTGTTGTTTCTATGACCTTTCATATAACGACCTTCAGTAACCCTTTATTGACTTTGCTATCACTCACCACGGTACCGCTGCTGACAGTGATTTGTTCAATGGAACCCCCTGGCACATATGCAGATTAGTGGGAAGGTGTGGCTCATTTGAACCAAGAAGAAAGAACTGCTGATTGCAGTTTAAAGCTAAACATGAGAAATGTCCTTCTGATGTATTTCAGGACTCTCAGCGTATCTTTGGCTGTGAACATCGTTATTAATCTGGTTTTATATAATGATTAATGAATACAGTGGTCTTTAAGCACTTTAAATTAACTATTTTGCAATGTGTACACCATCTCCACTCCCATGGGAGTATTCCTTTCATATATGATCACAATGAGAGCATTTGTTTAATTTCTTCCACAACGTCATCCTCCTACCAAGTCCCTATTCTTCTCCTGGGTAAGGAGAGGCAAAATAAAGATCAATGTCTTTAAAAAGTTTAGCATTTTTCTCTTCTAGATGCAAAGGGTAAATCCAGGATGCATTTGCCTTTGAGACATTGCATCATCCATTGAGAAATCACTACTTATAAAATACATCTGTACAGGTATGAAGCTATCACGGATCAAAGCTCATCTCTCACTCACTCAAGATTGGAAATCGATTGTTCTTTATCATTGTCTACACTAATACGGCTCATAAACCAGAGTGTTTGTTTTTACCTAATTTGTCAACACCCAACAATCTGATGAAATGTTCGTCTGATAATGAGCTATAGGGTTCTTCAAGTGCCCTCTGTAATTATCAGTAATAGAATCAAGTAGCAACAAAGCAGTCGCAGTGACCTACTGTGATTTGTGACATTGTCACTGATCACTATTGAAGAAAGTTGAAGAAACATACAAGTTTGTCTTTTTTTTAGCTAGAAGGGCATTAACTCTTTGTAAAAAATCATATGAGGAAATACCCTTCTAACTCCAAACAGTCTAGATAAGTTTAAATCTCAATTGATGCATTATTTTCTTTTTGTTAGTGGTGGTGGTGGTGGTGGTGATGGTGGTGTTATTGTTGTTGTTGGTATGATATGTGCAATCAAACAAACAATCCAATGAAATAAAAATTAATTAATTAAAAGGGATCGATACGGACATAAATGTATTTCAGTCAATGTCAGTCATTCATGAAGGTGAATTTGGTATTTCAAAGTGCTCACAAGTAATTGGCGTGCAATTTGTTTACCAGAAAAAACTAGATCATGGACTTAAATATATTATGGATATACTTTGATCAGCCTTGCATGCCTTGCTGACAATAGTTCTTTCTCGGCCAAAGTTTTTATTTGCGCAGTAGTGATTACATCTTTTTCTTGCATTGTCATAGGATTTTGTAATTGTATCTATTATTAACCCTTCTGTGTTTATGCTGCTTGACCTTCAGGACTACTTCCAAGGATTTTCTGTAGTTCGGCAAACATGTGTGTAGTATTTATATTTCACGTAAAATTTGCAAACCTTCAATGTGAAAATATGGAATAAATTCCACAAGATATTGCTTTCTAAAATCACTAAATGTGATCAGAGTGTTAGATTCTTTGATTGTATATACCCTTGAAGAAAGACAGTAAAAGGAATGGATGAAGAAAAAGAAGATCTTATAAGTTGCATCAATATTCTTGCTACACGAATACTTTTATGCTATTAAGTAAGTGCTCTTCTGTTTTAGCCATTGAATGGTAAAAGGCAAACATTGAAGAGGATCTTGCATGACTCTTTATTTCTGTAGTACTTCTCTTCTTCAAACATACTACCGGTATCCTTTCAGCATATTGATCAAACATGATACAAAGTAACCATTTGATGTAAAGAAAGCTTACAAAAAACAAAACAAAAAACAGAAAGACCTTCTGATAACCTTGCCTATCCATTAATGAATGTGATACGCCAGATTCTTAGACACGACTAGTGAGGTTTTCCAAGGCTATGTTGATACAATACTGACATCACAGAATATTGTCTGATTCGTCTGATTAGGTTCTTGTGACACAGATTTCGCCAATGCCAACCACTCATTGACTTGCTGAGCAAAATGTCGCCTCCTTTTCCAAACGTCTCTCCAAGTGATTCTAGCCAAGTTCTAGTTTGATTTAATTTCCGATTCTTTCACAGTTTTCTATGAAATTCTTCAAGAAGCTTTACAAGGTCTGATTAGTAAAACAAGTTAAGCCTTAAGGTAGTCTTTGCTGTTTGGGATTGTCTTTACTCTCAATCTTAACATCTTTCTCAGAAAGACGGAAACATTGATTAATCTTTTATAATTCAATATTGTCTGTTTTTCAAAAAAAAAAGGTTTATGAATCTTAGCTGGCCTCATGCTTAATGTTGAAGAAAGGTGAGATAGATGGAAACGGGTAGCTAGAAGAATAATGGACACAAGAAAAGCAATGAGTTCTGCAAAGTAAAAGATATATTGCAACTCTGTAAAATTTGAATACTAGATATTGTTCCTCACATGTGGAACATGTGCAATTGTGCATGCATTGATGGCAGAAAAGGAAGTCATTACATTGGAGACCTCTATACTCAATGATATTTCTAGTCATTCATCATTTTATATAACCATTAATATTTCAGCTTTAACTAAACACAATCTGTACAGTGTAACTATTCAATGTATCTTAAAACTTTATTTAAATGAGGAAATAAAGCTAAGAAATGTATATCACAGAATGAATCACTCTGCTTGTTAAAAACAGAAGGTTAATTACCTCTGTATCATCTGACTTGATCTTATTTCTTTCTCATATAATATATAAATAAATAATATAGTATATTATATGCATATTATATAATATATTATATTATATACATATTATATAATATATGATATTATATACATATATAATATATTATTTATGTATATATTATATAATATATATACTATATAACACCAATCTTTCTGCCATGTCTTTGTGTTCACCGCTCCCATTCAAGTGCATATGATCTAATGAAGATGTGAAGATACCACTCATCTTCTTCTTTAATCTTATGAACGGATGTTTCAAATACCATGTCATTTTGAAGGATCATAATTGAAAACATTATCTTTATGACTCCCTAATTGGTTATGTGATTGGCAGAAGGGCACAAATGGGAATACAGCCAGTAAATGTAAATTACGCAATTTCCACTTATTTCCTTTCTTCAACTACATCCTCAAAGCACATTTCAGGAAGTGCATCATATAATCTTTAGAATTGATAAGTTATGACTTCTATCTTTTTATTTTTTATCCTCTCTACATGTAAAAAAAAAAGGTGAAATATTTGTATAAACTTTTTGTTCACATCCTTCTGCAAGGCAAGCAACAATACTAACACTGCTGCAAAAAGCATTGTGGTTGTTTCAATGAAAATGGGGAATTTTCAAACAAAAACATTGACAGATTTTTTTTACTTGCCGGTCACAGAACAATCCTGAATATGCCGGGGAAAGTAATTTTGTGGTTTACTAATCAGAGTGGGAAATTTTGCATTATTTTTTTTATCCACAATCTGTTTTGTCTGTATTGATATAAATAAAAAGGCGGTTGAGGTTTATGTTGTCAGATTGAAGACTGCTTTTTGAATGAACTTTCATTAAAGGAATGGATGGTTACTTGTATTTCATTGAAGCTCCTAATTTCTTCATCCGTCTCTTTTGATTACCATAGTAAAACGGTGAGCGCTAGATGGGATATGTAAAGTGTAGCCTCTTGGGGCTGCAACCCATAGAGTCTTAAGAGAGTACAGTTTGCCTTATCTTACCATGATGTAATGAATTATTTGAGCTTCAACATGTTTGACATTTAAAGCGTATTCCCAGAAGTTTCTCGGTTGTTGCATGTATGTTGAAATAATTATGTCTCTGTGCCTAGGTGAAGCCTGTCACTTTTCATATCAAGGCATCAAGAGCATAGGCAGGAGGGAGCAGAATCATGGAGGTGGGTTGGTTGCTTACTCAGGGAATGATGCTAAACAACAGACAGTGACAGAGAGTGAGTGAGTGAGTGAGTGAGACAGAGAGAGAGAGAGAGAGAGAGTGTGTGTGTGTGTATGTGTGAGAGAGAGAGAGAGAGAGAGAGAGAGAGAAAGAGAGAGAGAGATGAGGGGAGAAAAGGGGTAGAGCATGAGGGAAATTACCGCATAATAAGATATGATAAATTTTAAAAATATGGAACATTTGAAATGGTATTTTGCTCATTGGAAGGGAATGGTCTAATCAGTCTTCATTAAGGTAAAAGTACACTTGATGTATTATATCTTTTTTTGCATCCAAAGACAGAGGTAGAGGGGGGATGAGGGATTGAGAAAGAGAAAAAGAGGGGGAAGTTAGAGAAAGATAAAAGGGAGATGAGTGAAAAGGAGGGAGAGAGGGAGACATGACAGTAAGATGGGGAGGTGGGGAGATGAATTAGCAGATTAAAGTATAGAGCTACAAATTTATGTAGCAGAGGATGTGAGTCATGGTAACTTTATAGGAAGTAGTGGAGGAGAATATTTCTTCCTCTTTTGGATTGAAATTTGTATCAGATTTGTATATATTTTGTATATATATATTTTTTTTAATAGGTGGAAAAGAGAGATGGAGTCATCAATGGGGGTAAAGATAGAGAGCACCGAGAGAGAAAGAGAGGATACATAGATAGATGCAGAGAGAGAGAGAAAGAGAGAAAGAGAGAGATAGAAGATACATAGATAGATGCAGAGAGAGAGAGTGAGAGAGAGAGAGAAGATACATAGATAGATGCAGAGAGAGAGAGAGAGGATAACATATATATATAAAGAGAGAAAGAGAGAGAATACAAAGATTGATGAAGAGAGAGAGAGAAAGAATATGAGAGGGACAAAGAGAGACAGAGGCATATTAGACAAAGACAGACAGATTAGTGTTTAAGTGGAAAAGCTTTCAAATAAGAATCAACTTTACATTGATGTGGATGGCAGGGATTTCATTACTTTTGAGGTGCCAAACTTAGATTAGAAATCAGACATGCACAGTCTCATTAATTGTCTTTTCACACCACTTTCAATCAAGCAAGGCCAAAACTTGAAGATGGGTAAACGGAAGATCCTCCAAACGTCTGAGGCAAGGGTTGAGATGAAGATTTGGAGAGAATGAAAGAAGAGATGATGAGAGATGGATGGATACACTTACTGGATATTAAGAGGAAAGAGAGAGAGAATCGGTGACAGACACAAATCAAACAAGACAGGGAGATTTGGTAAAACAAATACGAGAAGAACTACAGATACCAAGTGATGAGGAGAACTAAGAGCCGGGGTTCATCCGAAGGGGCAGGAGGATAGCTTACACCGGGGTATCATTAATATTCACAAACACAGGCTCTCCTCCGAGAGGAAGAACTGCATCCCCAGGAAGCTTTTAATTCAGTGCCCTGCTCCCTCGGCTCATGAAGAATTCATGAGGTCGAATCTTACCATAAACGAGGACCCCCAATCCACAGGACAGGTGGTTCACTCTTTCTGCATCCCTCTTTTATGACCCGAGCCCATCACTGCCCTCTATAATTTATTCTAATCAAGCACTCATTACAGAGGGTGACTCATCCTCAATAAAAGGGAAGTATAGATGGAATATTTATTAGGGTAATTTGCATCAATTTATTCCATTTTCAACCATTTATGTATGGTGCATTCCCTAAAAGCAAAATCAGAAAAAAGAAAGAATTGATGTCAACTGTGATATGTCCCTTCATCCACATTTGAAATGCCACAAGAGTGTCAGATGAATGATTTTCATATGAAGATACAAAAGAAGCTCAGGAGTGTACAATTATGGAGCTGATTTAATTCTCCATGACTTTAAGATCCTGTCCAATGAAAATACAACTTTCTATCAACAGAAAGCTGAATGAACGTAGAATACAAATATAAAGAAATTACAAATATTTTCCCTTTCAGTATTGCTTTAAAGCAAATTGAAACCCGGGGTTGATTTTTTGCTGCAGATACGATGTTAACATAACATGTGGACACAATTGGGTCGCCAATATAGCTGAGACGATGAGCCGTGCTTAATTAATGCAAAGTCATTGTGAATATGCGTACTCCACATAAGGTGATTTCATCAAGTCAGTAGCTATTTTTTAGATCAACAACTCTGATTTTCAAAGCTTTAGATTTCGAGTAGTCAGAGAGCTGTTACTCCTCTGACAGATACTAAAAAAGCATATAACTTATTTTATTGTAATCTATGGCTTAAAAGCTTTCCATTGATTTATAAAATTTTGTTTTTCACATCCAACAGGGTCTTAAAGTGCACTTAAGTTTCATACCAATCTTTAATAATTTAAAAACTTTTTAATCCAATTTTGTATTATAGGAACAGAATCAAGAATGCTGCCATTCTGGAATTCATCCACCTAATCCCATGTAGTATGATCAGGAAGATGTATGTTGTGGTCCTGTGTGAAGGAAAAGTAGAGAGGTAAGTAATCACAAATCTCAGTATCATAATCATATTTAACACACTAAACATTAAACTTTGCCATGTGCATCTTCCTCTCACCAGTAAAGAGGGTGCTGCTCCTTAAATTTGCATCAAATGCACGAGAAGTTATGTTTTTTATGATGATCACAATATATGAACTTTTTCTAATGCACGACAACATGTTTCTGAAGTGTAGCATTTTGAGGGTAAATGTTGGCTTAAAATTCCAAGCAGAAATGAAAGAGAATTTGGTTTTGAACTGGATTTTTAAATTTTCATGAGCCCTCAGGATCGGTATAGCACTCTTTAATGTCAAGTACTCTGACACCTTTCTGTAACCTATTTTTGGCAAAAGGAGAGACTAGGAAGAAAGCTTTTTATAGGTCTTTTGACAGCACTTGTTTGATTCTGTGCATTATTGATATTTTCCCCATGGCCGGCCACATGTCCGAAGTGTTTGTTTCTAAAGGACAGATTCCTTCTCAAATTTAATGTTTTATCTCGTCTGCCACTGTGTCATGGACATTGTTATCCTGAGGGACGATGCTCGATGCTAAATTTGCATGAATACCAGACAGGCCATTCTACCCGATTTTTCCCCCTTAAGATATTCTCTTTCTGGATCCTACGTCATGGAACATACAAGCAGTACATGTATACCTTTCGTCTCAGATGAACTCTTCATGTATAGCATGATGAACTTGAAGGAATGTATTTTTTCTCAAAGCCAAATATGATTATAGTTGTCTATATTTTCCATGTGTTATTAGTACATTAACTTCTTTCAAGTATCTCTCTCTCTCTCTCTCGTTGTTGTTTTTTGTTTTCACTCCATAGAATCATCTTTATTTTCCTTCAGGAAAAAGGGAAAAATCCTTTGAATTGTACCATCCCAACTTCTACAAACAATTCATATAAACGCTATGATTTAGAAGTTTTATCATAAAACTAAAATTTGTATTTATATGACTTACTATTTGATAACTATGTGGGAGGCATTGGATATTTTGGAAGTTTAGAGATTGATTATTCTAAACACTATTCCTTGGTGTAAGAAAAGATATCAACCTCAACATGATAAGGCTAGTCCCTGCTACAAATACCTGTGCCTACTAAACGTTGAACCGTTTGTTGCTGTTACTGCTTAATATTTGTTTCTTTGTTTCAAATCAGTTTCTTGGCAAAGCAAAGTAAAATTTTAAGTGGTTTCAAAAAAAAATTCCAGCCAGCAAAAAAATGAAGCTTGATCTATTAGACTGACCTAGATAATCTATAAGAAAGAAATGGACAGCAGACCGCTAATTGTATCCGGGATACACTGATAAACCGAGAGTGAAACAGGATAGATTAAGTAGGGTCAACAAAAGGTTCTTATTCTAAGAAATGCTATTTTGCCTGATACTTCATCATAGTCTGGTTTTGTGGCCTATTGATGGCATGATGTTTCTGTTTTATTTTTACACGAATCCTGTCAAGTCGAGTAGTAATAGATTTATCTAATTATAGTGTACATCAAAAGTAATTATATGGTGTCTGTAAAAGAAAAGGAGCCTTTAGTGGGTATGGAAAAGGGTGGACAGACAGTCTCAAGTACATGTTAATGTGGATGCATGGTTATAGAAGCATTGCCTAGATTCCCAGGTACATGCCACTTGAGTCTGCTTATCATTCTTTTCTTGCCTTGTTTGTTTGTTTGTCTGTATGTTCCTCTCTGTTTTTCTCTCTGTTTTTCTGCTTGTCAATGTCTCTTCTACTCTATCTTTTCTTCTCTCTCTCTCTCTCTCTTTCTCCTTCTCTTTCTGTCTTTCTCACTTTCGTTGTTTTCTGTGGTTGTTCTTTCTGTTGTTTTTTGTTAATAGTGTTCCACTATCATTATTTGCCTCCTGCCTTTCTTTCTTTCCTTTTTACTTCAATTTATATTTTGTATTATCCCTCTTCTTTGCTATCATTTTGTGTTTTTTCTCCATGTAGCTAAGTATGCTACAAAGCAACCCTCCTCTCTCTCTCTCTCTCTCTCTCTCTCTCTCTCTCTCTCTATATATATATATATATAAATCCCTTTTCCCCTTTTCTCTTAAACAGCATATTCCTTTCATATATATATATATATATATATATAGCAAGAAATACATTTTGATCAGTCAATCAGGAATGGTCACACATATAGTTGTAGTATAGTTTAATGATGCAATATTGCATGTATCATGAGCTAAGTAACTCTTAAAGTTTAATTGCGAAATCATCTATTGTAGCAATAAATAATCGCTCCTATCTCATTCCTTTTTTTCTCTCCAGTATATTTTTCCAACACATACAATAACTGCCTCATGTAAAAAATTGAATTAAAAATAAAGACTATTGTAGTACTTGTTCACAGTTTCAAAAGGTAGTAATTCATAATTGTTCCTGTCTGGTTGCGTGCAAGCGTGCTTTGTTATTGATGTGATGGCCATGAGTGCAATCATTCATTGCCTCTATTTTCTCAGAATTTTAATACACATATTGTATCCTTGATTGTGGTAATGGGTACCAGGATTAATTTTCATAATGGCCCATTCGTCTTTCTGATGGGAGGTACCAAGTATGAATGATTTGTGGTTTACAAAGAAAATCTAGGGACCTCCATGAGAGAGGGAGAGAGAGAGAGAGAGAGCAAGCGAAGTGTGACTACTGATACTTGCAATCAAATTAATTTGAGCTTAAATTGAATTAAAACTAAATTAATATTTTTGTTAGCAGTATTTTTATTATGTACTTTATAAGCAAAGACATTACTTTTAATTCATTAAATTATTATCATAGATACTATTAAGGGTTTGATTTAATGTACTTACTTGTCTTTTTTATACACTACTTATAAGTTAATACATTCTCTAAGTGTGTGGGATAATTGGATGAAACAGCTGTCATTAAAAAACATGCTACATGAAGTAAACTTAATATAGTGTGCACAAGTACTTGAAAATCTAAACATTTAAATGTCAAAAGTCAATTCATTTTTAGCCATATCTGACATAAGTGTGCTTCTAGTATGCTGCCCTTAGTGGTTGGCTTGATACATATTTTCTATATAGAATTAGTAACGAAAAAGGAAAGAAACGTATTGAATATGGAACAACTGATCGGTTGTGGTTATTCATTATTAAAAAGCAAACGCGGTGATAACCCTTTGCAAAGTTATCAGTGTACTCTGACACACCTTAATTCACGTTTATCTTGTTTGATGTGGAAATTGTCATATTAGATGAAAGACTTCCATCTGTCAATCAAGGGATACCAGGTTTGATTTCTAATAATGAAGAATGACTTTGACTAACTTCATGTAAAAAAAAATACCTTTTATGCTCCTGTGTTAATGAATGATTACGGGTAATCTGAAATTCTTTTCATATATTTTCATCAGTTTCATGACTTTCAGCATGGGTTTTTATAAATTTCAGATCTTCTAAAACCATGTATCACAGCAAAGAATATAAATCAAACTTGAAATCTATATTTCAATGACTTTTCCTATTGATAAGATATTTGAAAGGCTTTTATAATAATAAAGCAAAACAAGAATGATGAAACAGGTTTCTCTAATATAAATATTTAAAAGGCTTGTTATATCATAATGTCAAAGGCTTTTTCTGATAATAGAACAGTTGAAAGGCATTTCCTAATAATAGATTTTACTTTATTTAGTTACCCCAGTTGAATCTGCTTTAAAACCTGCTATATTCTAGCTCCTTCTAAAAGAGAGTTAATATTCATTAATTCCACTTACATCAGTCTAATTTTAACGGATCGGGATTACTAGGAGGCAGTCCGCCGGTCTTCAGAGCCACCCCGTTCCTGACTTTTATAAATATAAGATTGAGTTGGCTGCAAGTGTCTCATTTTGATCATAAAACGCACTTGACAAATCTCTTGCATCATTGATTAGGTCTATCAGACTTTATTCCATCTTTACAGCTTTATCATGACACTTTGCAGACGTTCATGGCAGCCTATTTTTAGCCCATTGACGTCAACGCTACTTCTTAAGTGATATCATTGATCGGGCTAAGGCAGAAATATGAAATAGCCAGTGGGAAGGTGGCTAAGACTCAGGAGAGCTATTGTTTTATTCTGACTTATTAGCAATCTGTCATGATTGAATTTAAGCTGTCTGAAAGCTCCTTGAGGATAACAAGGATACCAAATATATGTATTTTGAAATGAAAGAATTGCCAGTATGAATTTCATTGTGCATATGTTTCTTGCTGCTAATTCTAACAAATATATAGTTTTTGTTCATTTGAAATTTCATTTATATATTATTGAAAGTTGCATTGACCAGACCTATGTGCATTTTAGAAATGAAATAAAATTAAACAAAAAGAAAATTTACAGGAATGCAAAAATGTATAACATATTTATTTCCATTGTGCAACCTCGGTTTTTGAAAACAGGGCATCTGATAATTTGTTTACCCTAGTTATATTTAACAACATTTTTAAATAATGGATTTCATCAGAAATGAGTGAAATTTAAAATAAGAGTCTCACTTTTAATGTAACTACCCAAAATATCAATCAGGCACTCATTTATCATGAATATAAAAGAGATTTGTAAAATCTCATTCATTTGTAATAAAAGTTTCTGCCTTTATTTCCTCTATATTCTACTGAATTTTTTCATATAGGTCTTTCTTTTCTAGGCTGCTAGACTTCACCACTGATCCATATTCATTGTTTAGCATAAATGTATCTACTGGGATGGCCCCATTCATCTCATGTCTCGTCCAATGGATATCTGTATGCTATTAATACCCCCTAGTGTACACATTAACTGCTAATTATAGCTCCTAATCTCTTGTTACTGAATTCCTATCAAACACAGTTGCGTGTGAATATCACCGTCTGTTTAGGTGAGTGGGAGTTCAGCTAAGGTTACAATAAGATGAATGCTTCTAGACTGTCTTTATTTTGCATACGTGGCAATCAAAAGATGAGCTTGAGTTTGTTTCTGCTCTGTCTTAATTTGTGATGTAATTTGATTTTTATTTTTTTAAATGTAACCTGATTGTTTTATGTTATCATTTATATAATGTTGTTACATTTCAGAGATTAAACTAAATGAGCTTTAGACATTAAAGACCAGCAATAAGTGAGAAGAAGATCTTCAAAGCCACAAAAAATTTTAAAATGTTATTCGAAATTGTTATTGTACAGTTGTTGATGCTGTTATTCTTGAAGCCACTTTGTTCGATTGAACATTGTGTGGGTTAGGCTAGACAGAGCTTTATAGTAGTAAGGAAAAATATCACAGACCAGACTCATTACTTAATGAATGTCATAAGAGGATAAAAATATCCTTAAAAACATAGTTACCATCATTTCCCTCTCCTTTATGACTTGTCATCTTGGGGCCCTTTGGTGAAAACTTTGAAAACAACAACACATATGTATATATGACATTGTGTGGGATAACACCCTTGGGAAGATTAGCAGCTTTGATGCTTATACAAATTGGAGAGTATTGATCAGCAACCAACATAGGTGAACTTGAGGAGAGTGATTCTGTGGCCATAAAGTCCCATTCACATTTAGAAATTAATCAATATGAGCATATGAGCCTGTAAAGTCTAGAAACTCATCGGAGTGTATTCTTTTCTACTCTCATCAAATACTTTTGATTTTGAAAATAAAGGGGGGAGGGTGTGCTTCAGTTTGGGAGATGTGAATGCATGGATGAAGCAAATGAGCCCAGAGGTGTCGAAATCGTGTTTGATAGGAATTCGGTAACAGGAGATTAGGAGCTATAATTAGTAGTTAATGTGTACACTAGGGGGTATTAATAGGATGACGATATCCCTTTGACAAGATTAGAAATCGAGTGGTTCAAGCACCTGACTTGAAATCCAAAGGTTGCAGGTTAATTCCTTTGGCAAGGCATTAATCTGCATTTGCCAATCTATACCCAGGAGAGAAATGGGATCCTGGTAGGATGACGAAAGCCTTTGTGTAAGTAATTTCCATATGCCCTCACGGTGACCATATGGTGGGAATTACTCCCCTAGGAGTTGAGATGGTGCACAATGTGCATGAATAAATCTGATGACCGGGGTAATAATATCTATAAATCGCTTAGAGACGGTATAATAATTTTGTATTAAGCACTATATAAATCCAGATTATAAATTATTATCTCATGATATGCAGAAGGGTATTAACTCTGTATAGAGTTATTGGAGTTAGCATCCTTCCTTTTGTTCATAGATCAGTAAACCAGCAGGAATGTAATGTACCGATACCTACATTCATACTTTAGTTTATTTTCACAAGGCATGATTGTTTTCACTTATTTTGCTTCTCCAACACATCATTCTTTTGTGTGACACTTCATTCTTGCATGTGACATTCACATTTCATAGGTTTATCTCCACAATCGAGGCATGAATGTTGCACTTATTTCAATCTTATTCATTACATTATGCCATTCCATAGGTTTTTCTCCACAGAATGCTGCAAAATTATCATAATTTCATTTCAAAGTTTCAAATACTGCATTCTTCAATGTAACCCACCCACATAATATCACCTGCTAGAAGTCAGAAGGGTATCAACTTATTTAATTTGGCAAAGAATTAATACCTCTTGCCTATGAGCAGACAAATCAGCCACATTTTGCAAACCAGAATATAAATATATGAACAGGTTCATCAGTGTTGATATCTTCATCTCTATCTTCTGTTAATCTTCTTGTGGTGTCATATGTTGCATATTTATAGAAAGATGGATTATGTATTAACAGTTTGTACTATATTTGGCACAGTGATGCGCAATATACGCCCCTTGTGGTTGCACATTATATGACAGGATAGCGAAACAACTCCTGTTGGAAATTCAATGATACTGCTTTACACCCTCTGTTAGCCATTATATATTCTTTTAACTATCTCTCATCATTTTGAAATGTACATCATTTTCAGGAGCCATTGTAAAAAGAATTTGGGTTTAAACACAGTACTACAAAATTGAACTCCTGAAAATTAAGTCCTGAATATTAAAACAACTGTTATTGTCCTACAACTAAGGTGCATAATTATTTGAATTGCATTTCAGTGCTGCAACTCTACAAGAGACTCCATCAGAATTGGAATTAATTGTGGTGTTGAAAAATATGGCTTTTTAAAGAAAATATATTTCATTCATAACAATTTTCATTGCATTCTAAAATTCATTGTAAATAGTTTACACTTGTAGATTTAATTACTGAAAACTACGATAGAATTGCAATTTCAGTCCAAAAATATACCCAAAGCCACAGCCTGCTAGAAGCAAACAAAATAATCAAATTGTGACCATTAAAATAGAACAAAATGTGAGTGGGCATTGTAATAAATTCATTTCTGTTCCTTCACTGGAGGGTAAATTGAAGATGTACATCAAGTAACCTGCTTCTTTGTCTGTGGTTGTGTGTGGGTGGGGGTCTTTCTCTCTATCTCTCTCTCTCATCTTCTCTTTTTATTCTCTCTCTCTCTCTCTCTCTCTCTCTCTCTCTCTCTCTCACTCTCATCTTCTCTTCCCTCTCCCCTCTCCCTCTCTTTCCCCTCGATAAACCCCTCCCCCTCTCTCCCACCTCTATCTCACTGGCACTTTCACTCTCTCTCTCTCTCTCTCTCTCTCATTGCTGCATGTCTTTTCTCTCTTTGCTCTCCTAATGTTATCCTTTGTTATCTTATGTATCTTCCAACTTCTTTTCACTGACTGTCTACTTCTTTGTCATCCTTTCCGTCCATCTTTGTATTTATATTTTGATTGATAATTGATGAAAACACAACGTTTCATGCTGTTTTTCGTGAATGAAAGCCAATTTTCTATGAAATTGAAATTCAAGAAGATGTGGACTCAGCTGTCCATCCTGAAGAGATCGTCCTGAGCCTCTGTATCATGACCCCAAGATAAAGTGACCTACTTCCACTCGGTGTTATGACCAGTGGTAGAGTCCGTGCTAAGACTCTGGCTATGACTGTTCCTCCGTTCTCTGGACATGGGTCTTTGTTGACATGCTGGGTTTGCTATTTCTTCCTTTGCCACTTTGGCTATTGGGTTTGCACTTCTGAGTGCATTGAAGAACTTGAGATCTTGGTGTATTGTTTAAAGTTAAATGTTCATTTTGTGCAGTCCCATTAATTTAATAAAACCAATCTTAAGGTTGTATCAGGTACTGTATTTACCATGTTCTAATGGATGCACTCTTTTCTTTGTTGATTTTCTCCTCTATCTTGATTCTCTCTTTCCAGCTTAAAGTATGCATTTAGGTTCTCTCTCTCTCTCTCTCTCTCTCTCTCTCTCTCTCTCTCTCTCTGTCACGCTCTCTGGTTCACACCATCCCTCTCTGTCACCTCATCCCATTTATCTTTATCTGTCACTGATGCATACCCATGTACACATCTGGTACAGACTGCCCATTCACAGTTTTGTCACGACCTCTTGAATGAATAACCTACTTTCCACAATCGCCCTGCAGCTCTCCTACTCCTTTTCTGCATTGAGCCTGGCAAGTTCAACCTATATTTTGCCTTTTTCTTTACAAGGTCTTCACTACCCTGAACTACTCCTTTTTCAGTATTTATAGTCTAGCAAGTTGTTCTCTGCCTTTTTTACAAAATCCCCCCCCCCCCCCACCCACACCAACTTTCTCTGTTAATGTTTATGAAATATTTCATTTCGGAGGTGGAACTCTTATCCATATGAGTCTTGTCAAAATAAAAGATGTATTCTTTGTGTTCCTTTTATTATTACCAAAATATTTGTATCTTACCTTTATTTCAATCCAGTATATGTGATTTTATTTTCTCTCTATTTCTATCTCGCTGTTTCTGACTCTCTCTGTTTCTGACTCTCTCTGTTTCTGTCTCTCCCTCCCTCTCTCTCTCTCTCTCTCTCTCTCTCTCCCTCTCCCTCTCTCTTTCTATCTGTCTCTCTCTTTTCATCTAATAATCTATCGTAAGGCACTTTAGCTCCAGACTTAGTAGCCACCTTCATTGTTTATATGAAGCTTTCCCTGCCTTGGCTTGGCTTGGTGTGTGATGTATCATTCATGAGCCCGGTCTAGGTGTCAACTCTTACTTCATATCTCATTCAGATCACACTCAAACTATTTATGTGTTTACTGAATTCTGCTGTGGTTCATGAATCGTACCCAGTCCCCCTGCAGCCGTATATTATGTCTGTCTCTGTCTTTTTTCAACTTTTTAATCGTACCCAGTCCCGCTGCAGTCGTATAATTATGTCTGTATCTGTCTTTTTTCAATTTTTTAGAACTTAAAAAAAAAAAAAAATCCATATTTCTCTTTATCTTTGTTCTTCTCTTTTATCTCTTCAAAACACAAGTGCAGAAACTATCAAAATATCAACCTAGGACAATTCCATTACCTACTATGGGCACTCATACACTAAATCGATACATCTTGACTGTGAAAATAAAGTGAATGATCTCAAATTGTATAATCAATTAACATTGTAACTGTTTAAATGACTATATTTGGATCATTTCAAAAGTTTTAGGAGGTCAATTTTAGTAGTACCATTCCATTTGTAGTGTCTTGTTCAATTTCGCCTAGTATGAGCAAAGAGTATCTCTTTGGTATGAGACATCCTGACTTTCATTTATAATGAATGTCTTTGAAGCATGCTCCAGTGGACTTAACACATACTGTGTGACATGTGTACTCTATCACCCTCCTCATTCCTATCCTCCTGTTACTACTCAGATTGACAGAACCACTTTCCGTTCTGTTAACCGCCCGCCCCCCCCCTTCTCTCTCTCTCTCTCTCTCTCTCTCTCTCTCTTTCTCCTTCTCTCTCTCCTTCCCTCCTTATTATCTCTATCCTGTTACCAGTCTCATACATGGCCACCTCCTTACAGTGACCCCCTCCCTCCTTTCCCTTTCTCTTCTCTCACACTCACACTCTCTTTCTCCTCCCCCCCCCCCCCCACCCTCCTCTCCCCCCCCCCCCCCCATCTTTCTCTCTTTGTCTCCCTCGTTCTTCTTTATCGTCCTGCTACAATTCCCATCAGGAGGACCACCTTCCTCCCGGTGACCCCTCAAGTCCAGTGACCTCCTTCTGACGCCACACCTCACTCCTCAGTCTTGACACGGTCTGGCTAGCTGTCTTCCTTCTTCGTCATCACATCCTTATACAGGAACCTCGTCATCATGACAGACAAAGATTAGTTATCACAACTTTTGCAACCATCCCAATGTACTTTTTCTCTCTGTATAAATGGAAAGTTCAAATTATTGACACATACAGTACATCTCAATGTAATGTCTTGGGTAGGATTTTTTTTTTTTTTTAATTTTAATTTTATAGTAAACTGGAGACAATTTCTGTCATTTTAGAAGCCTTGTTTATATTTTGTGTTTCCATCTACCCAAATGCATGATATTGTAATAGAAAATTTTGCTTGTATGATGAAAATACATTTCATTTTATTATCTCCAGTTTTCTCTAAGACTTATTTTTAAACATTAATTTTGTTCATTTCTATCTTTCCCTTGCCTCCCCCTCCTCCCTCTCTCTCTCTCTTTCTCTCTTTCTCTCTCCCTTCATTTATTTTATCTTCACTGCTTTTTGCTCTCATACCCTTGCTTTCCCTTACTGACCTGCACTCATTAATTAGTTACATGTCCCTTCTCATTTTTTCTGACCCTATTCAACTATAATCCACTAAATTCATTAATTTTCCTGGGAATGAAGGTCAGATGTTTAATGTCTCGTTCAATCAATTGAACTCTCCCTAGAGTGGCATACATATACTTCATTGTCGACCTAGATTGTTTACAAATAAAATTTGAGTACTGCCAAAAATGGGAAAACATGGACAATATACTCACAAATGTTTAGAACAAAATAGCTTTTATGATAGAAAACCTGTAAGACACAGATGTTTGTGTTTTAAATCCACTGTTCTATGCTTGATTCTTCAAATGTAATGTTTTTGGATATAAAGATTGCATAAGATTTTAGGATTGAGAACAAATACTTATCCCTAGCTTTAGGGGTGTTGTCTAATTGGGATTAAAGAAACCAGGAGATACGACCACGTGGGATCCAAAACAAATTACCATGAGATGATAAATGGTTTTCTCTAAGACAGTAATGGAGGACAATAAGTTGACACACTTTTTGAGATTGGGTAATCTTCAGTCACCAAAAGCACACATTTTCTTTCATCATTAATTCTTTTTCTCTCTCTCCTCCCCTCTCTCTCTCTCTCTCTCTATCTCTCACTTTCTTCTTCTACCGGTCATCATTGCTTATAACAGCCTTGAGCAACCAGAGTAATAGAGTACCCTAAAGCTGCCGCCCTGCATGCTGCAGTCCACTTTCTGGTCAGTGTCCTTAAAGTTGGCACCCAGTCAGATTTTCACTGACCACAATCAGATCATTCACAAAGTAAAACTTGTGTCTACCGCCCGCTAATTGTGCGTCCTACTTCTTGTTCTAGTTTTCAATTGACTGCATCCAATATTGACAAGTGGGAATACATGTTGTTAGTGTTCTAGGCTAAATTCTACAACTCTCTTATGTCCAGGAGCACTTTAAACTTGAAATAGTGTATGAAGAGATGCCCTGAGGAAGATTTATCCTAGCTGTATATCATATAAATGTTATTGTGATCTTGTGGTTTAGAGATACTTCAAGTGATGTATCTGCAGGGTGGCCCTCTAGTGAAATCACTATCTGATGAAGTGATTTCAAATTGGGAGAAGTTTAAGAGAGCAAGAGAGTTTATTTAGTATCTTGTTTATGATTTACTTTCAAGATGGGTGCGGCGAAACTACATATTTTTATTGCCAAGAGGACTGATACTTCAGAACCGTTCCTGAATCGCTAGAAAAAAAGCGGGGAGATACAACAAATAGATGGGAAAATAAGGATTTGATTACCTCGAAAACTGAGATGGACCACTGTGACGCTGCTATAAATAGCAACGAGAGATAAACACTTGAAGAAGCCGAGACGACCTTGTATGACAAGTGACCTACATCATGGTCTGTCTACATCAATTTTCTACTTTCCTCTCTGAGGGATGTACAAAGATGGGTTCTAGTTCAGATTGCTAATTGCCTTTCACTCATCACCGATTGGTTAATGAATTACTGTACTCTTATGTTGACTACTTTCTGCCCCTCTCCCGTGTGTAGAGTTTTGATGAGATTCTCCAATCATCTCTTTTCATATGCAAATGATTAACATATATAATTTTCTCTTTTATCTTGTCATGCTCCTCCATCTATCTCTCACCTCTAATCCATTCCTGACTATTTTCAGATACACCCCCCCCCCCCTCTCTCTCTCTCTCTCTCTTTATTTCTCTTTAAAACTCTTTAACCCTTACTGTACTGGGGGGGGGCCTGGGAGGCCCCCCCCTCGACATTTTCGAAGATTGCGCCGCAACCGCTCGGAATTTTTAATTGTCGTTTCATGACTTTTTTCCCTCAAGTCTTACGCAAACAAAACAAAAATTAAAAATCCATCAAAATTTGCATAAATTATCATTATTAATTACATTAAAATAACTTTTTTGTGTTAGAAAAGAAGTTTCATATGAATCATGAGTTTCAACATTCAAAAAGTGGAGTTTGACACGTTGTTTGTAAAATGCATAAAATTAGCGCATTTTGCATAATTAATTAGGCTAACGACAAAAATTTGCATATTCAGAAAAAACTAATTATACCATCTTGTTCCTTACGTAAATATCTACAAACATGCAAATTTTCGTGTTCATCGGATAAGCGACGGCCGAGATCATAGGGGGGGGCCTCCCAGGCCCCCCCCCCAGTCAGTGGGTGCTCAAAATAGCCCAGTACAGTAAGGGTTAAAACCATTACTGTTCAATCGACATTACTTTTATGTTATGTATACATGTATCAGTATTATTTTTTTGCATTGTATGATTGTTCATATGTACTGTCATTATTGTTATGTGTTGTTTTTAATATAGGATTTCTCGGTCACTTTCGTAAGCTTTTCATTCGTTTTGATACAAAGTTCATTCAAATTCGCGACATAAAGCTGCCGGCGTGTAAATTTCATTCAAAATAACACTTTTTTCATTTGATTTACTTATTCGGTCAATGGATTTAGCACTTGTTTCATTCATTTTAACAACCGCTTACAAATGCGCAGTTTGCATTCATTTTCGTCAACAATGGCAAATCGGACGTCCGTACCATTCAATTTCACTTTGGGTCATTCTAAATAACAAAGTTTTCATTCATATTCGCCTATCTTTACAAACCTATGGTATACATAGTATATGCACATGTTTCTCATCTAAATTAAACAAATGAGTTATATAACATGCCTAGATGTCTTGCCCGTCAACATGTAGAGGATTAAACAACTGTAGATATAAGATTGGACATCATCTTACTGATGTTCTCATCACTCACTTTATCGTACTCGGTCGTCTTATGGAAGTGATATTACGTAGACGAACATGATAATGTCATGCATGATGGTGATTCAGATTTTGATGTGATTATGACTATGATTGAACTGATACTCATTGATTGTTCTTAACATGTTCAATACAGACTAAATATAATTTACACAAATATAAATGGCTTCAAAGAGATTACGAACATCGAATAAATTATCAAAAACAAAACAAAACATTTAAAATAAATCAATGTATAGAGTATTGATACCCCCTCCCCCACCATTACGGTACGCCACTCCAATAAATACAACCGTAGTTTGTAAACATACACTTTGCATGCACTTATATCATTGCATATTCATAAAAAGACACTCTTGCTTAGTTCCATGCTAATTCTATATTGATGTGGCTAGGTTTTATCTACTTAACACATGATCGTTCAGTTCCTAAATAGTGATGATTTAGTGGGTATACATATACATGTACACCCATAGTGAGGACAAATGACATGTTTGTTGCTTACCAAATCATACAATTTGAGATGGATTTAGCATGGAACTAAGCTTGCGGGGTTCTATATATGAACATACTGGGTAAGATTTACATGTCTAATTTGTCTGCAAAACGTGTGAAACTGTATGCAAAGAAACGAATTTGAATTCACGGAAGACGCTATTACGTAATCGCGAATCGTCTCGCTTTAAATTGAATGATAATTTTACGAAAAAGAAACACGTTTTAATTCGAATGAAAATTAAATGTTTTTGAATGATCGTTTTAGGAAATTAAATGCTAAAAAACGAATTTGAACGAAAAATAACAGCTGCGGTGACAGAATCGGCGAAATTGAATAAACATAAAATGAATTTGTGTGGCAAACTTACGAAAGTGACCGAGAAATCCTATGATAAATTCAAATTCAAATT
Source organism: Strongylocentrotus droebachiensis (assembly GCA_035222895.1). Classification (NCBI taxonomy): domain Eukaryota; kingdom Metazoa; phylum Echinodermata; class Echinoidea; order Camarodonta; family Strongylocentrotidae; genus Strongylocentrotus; species Strongylocentrotus droebachiensis. The sequence goes on along the minus strand of JAVYIG010014844.1, from coordinate 15,018 downwards.
CAAATTCCTCTCTCTCTCTCTCTCTCTCTTGCTCTATCTATCTTTCCTCTAATTGTCTTGAATTTAATTTCCACATCTCCATTTTAAAAACATGTATAAAGCATGACAAACTATACAGTATGTAACATCAATAACATATTTCAAGCAAATATGCAAAGAGGAAAAGGTAATTGTAAATGTGGTGGGATCGTAAAATGTTTGGTAAAACTGGTAAACATGATCCCATCAACATGAAAACAAAATATGTTTTCAATATATGTACTGTATATACAGTTATAAAAATCAAATCTACGTGGAGAAGGGCAAACTGGTGCAGACAAAGGGTTTTACGATTAGAAGTAGAAATATAATTATTTTATATATGATGTTTCAGCCTGACTGAATGTTTCTTCACAATAGATTCATAATAGATTCACAGAAAATTTGATTTCAACAATCTATAGAAATTCATAATTATATTTGCCTACAGGTATATTTATTTTGTCTGAATGATATATTTTTTCACTGACATAAATCAAACATGTCAATAGCTCAAAAAGTAATCTAACCTTCATTTTTGCCTGCTGCTTCTCGACTCACATACAGTGTACAGAGTTGGCAGAAAGAGACTTGTATAGTATGGATCAAGCACTAGTGTAACGATTAACTGCATCTCTTTTCTGTTTATGACTTATTATACATGTATATGTTTCAGTAGACAATAAAGCATATATGTCTCACAAAGAGATGATGAAGTGAAGTAGGAAGGGAAATTGAGATAATGAGGAAGCATTCTATAGGGATGCTGCTCATATCCAATATACGACTTCTATAGCATTGCCCCTGAGTGCTAATTGGTATCTAGGTCATAGAACAATGGATGATAGTAACGCTGCCAAATGTGCTTCCATGAACGAATGAATAATGCAATATTCCAGGAGCATTCAAATGAATGAATGAATGAGTGATTTTTTTTTTGTATTGTGCTTATTAAATTTCAATCAGTCAGATGACCCTGGTAATAGTTACTGACGCTTGGAAAAACCTTGGTTCCTTGCAGACGATACATTTACTCCTCTGTTATCGAAGGCCAGAAACGAGTCACCAGTTTTCTATTTACGGTACATGATTTTATTCTTACATTGATATATTGGAATATAACTGATATGTACATGGCATTTATGATATTTCCCTTTTCTGAAATAAAAAAGAAAGTAGGTCATCGGCAGTTTCAAATCCTTGCACTTTAAAAGGTTTTTTGCTTTATCATGATCGGCGCCACTTGGTGGTGATCACCATTTTTAAGAACCAGGAGAAGACGAATTTCCGGTGATGGTGTACTATACAAGGCATGACATTGCACTGGAGCCAATTCCTTTCTATATTTTTGTCTACTCACTGCCTTTTGTTGTCACTAATCTTCTTATCTTTCCTTTTTATTTTCGTCTAACTTTTCCACCCCCCTCTCTCTCTCTCTCTCTCTCTCTCTCTCACTCTCTCTCTCTTTCTTTCTCTCTCTCTCTTTCTTTCTCTCTCTCTCTCTCGCTACCTCTCTCTGTTTCTCTCTGTATGTTCCCTCTCTCTTTCTCTCTCATGCTCTGTCTATATTTTTGTGTCTTTCTCTGTCTGCTTGTTCTCTTTCCTTCTATTCATGTAGCTAACTATTATTCTCTCTGTGTCCTCTCGATCTCTACCTCTCCCTCTATTCAACACACAGGATTTTACATTCCATCTTCTTTTTCTTTTACAAATTTCAAAGGGAGGAGGGGCTTTGTTTCAATGTCATTATGTGCAAATTATGAGCAGGGAGTGAACATCAGAAAATAGAAGATGACATGTAAGTCTTTTCTTTTAATCCTTTATGTTGTTTTTTCTCGTAGTACAGTCCTGGAACATTAAAATATAGAAAATGAGAGGAAGATGTAATTTTGCCCCCCACAGAAAAATATTTATTTTACAATAGAATGAATGAAATTTAATTAAAAGTTGTACCTACATGTAAATAAATCATATTTGCCTTGATTCTGTGAAAGAAGATACCTTGACTTAATAGAGTGACAGACAACCTGTTAATATTTTGCCTTGATTTAATCAATATAACCATTCAGTATGCACACCTCTGAATGGAAAGCAGCCTTCCATTGATGAAGTGTAAGTGACGAATTTGATTGCGGGATTCGAGTGAAATAGGGCACCTAAATCTGACGTCATTATACATCAGCTTTTGTGGATGTCATGGATCGAATACGTCACATATAACCCTGATCTTTTAGGGCTGACCTATAGGGCTTTCTGTATGAATACATGGGTGGTGGCATTTTAATCGTACCACGATAATGGGCTTTTATTTATGCTAAGTGCTTGTTCCATTTTTTAGCAGTGCTTTTCAATTGAAAGGGTTTGTACCTCTTGCCCTATCGAGGGAGGAATTTATGTGTGACTAGATGATATGATATTGAACTTCAGCTTACATTTAGTGAAATACTAATTCAGTTGAATTCACAAAATACTCAAGAAGTGTGTGAAATTGAGATAAAGGAGTAACACACTAGGTCTAATGAAACAAATCTCAATGAAAAGTCCCTTCTTATTAAAAGATCAACTTTTATTTTCTATTTGATTTTGCATGTATTGAGAGACTTAGGAAGAGTAATATGGTAAACGGTAGAGGTTGCATGCACTTATTGTATGGTAGATGAAATGTAACCTTTATAGGTCTGTCTATTCCATGCACATAGTCACTTATCTTAAAGTACCTCAAGTGTGAATATAAGAGTAGTCTTCAGAGATCATGCTGAGCTTTGTATGCATCATAGCTTATCTTTAAAAGAAATGAATAGCATATCACTTTAATTGTAGAGACATACTTATATAGCAGAGTTTTTTTCTTCAATTAAATCACCCCCTGCCTACTGCCACAGATTACCTATCCTTTTCACTAAAAACGCCATCAGAAAACAACAGCATTTGATATTCTTTTCACAAAATCATGCATCCATCTTGCTACTTCTTCAATTGTGTGCCCATGCGCATCCACCCACGCACAAACACGCCCTGAGTACCCCCCACCTACTTTCTCCCTCAAATGCCAAATGCTCGTGTTTACTACAAAATCCTCTCTTTCTCTATCTCTCTCATAACACACTTCACACACACAAACACACGCACATACACACACACACGCCGCCACCACCACCGCCGCCACCACACGCCAGGCGCAGCCCCACTGACGTGAAGGGGTGCGCAGAAATGTGCATCGTCATTGCAGGTTCATTTTGTGTGTGTGTGTATGGATTCCAATTTGAATGTTTGGCTGGCGTCTCCTCTCCCTCTCTCTCTCTCTCTCTATCTCTCTCTCCCTGTTTGTATGGGTTCAGTCAGAGTTTAATGCAATGCAGACGAGATGAATATTGCTTGGAGTGCCTTATGTTGCTTGGCTATACGTCTATGGGAAGACTGGGCATGACGCCACTATTCTCATCTCATGCACTCCAGCGGCGCATCCTACCCAGTACCTACCAGCAGGTCGCGTGCGATTCATTTTATCCCTGGTCTATTTTTATCCGAGGCCTTTCTAATTATTATGCATGAATGTCAATAAATGTCTGACAGGCTGCCTTCCTGTGCTAACATAATCATTCAATGTCTTTTCCATTCATATGTACTTTGTAATAATCAATAGCTTTCTAAACCTCTTGTTTATCTGGTGCAGCATTATCCTCCCAATCTGTAATCTATTTGAATCTATGTTTTCAATAATCTTCTAACCAAATCAAAATGCAATTTCAATATTGTTTTGTATTTTGTTTTTGATTTTATAGCAATCATTGCCACACTGAACACCAGATAATAAATATGTATTTCTTTAATTTGTCTTCTTCCTGATGATGACCTTTTTTTTGTTATTCAGCTTTTAATGCAATATAGTTCCTTCTTTTACCAAATGCATTTGTATAATGTTACATAATAGTTAGAATGGCTAGAAAGAAATAAATGCCATTAGAAATGATTTTTCTGTGCTTGATTAGTTCTTTGACTTATCCACTTTATTTTCATTTCTGTCTAACTATCACAATTCTCCATTTCAGTGAATTACTTTCCTGTTTACAAGACAGACACATTGTGAACATAGTTTTAAGAAATAGACGTTTTGAAACAACATATGTTTTCTAACAATCTCTTCTTTCCTCTTTTTGAGGTAGAAGTTTTAGAATGGGTATACTATTGGATAACTTGTACTGGTATTTGAAAGTGAAAATTATATCAATTATAACATGCATTTATTTCATGAAGAAACAACATAGATGGATACATGTTTGACTGATTTCTTTCCTTGTTTTCATTGCTAAATGTATTCTGATAATTTTTGTTGTACATTTTGATGCAGTTGATGTGCAATTCAGAATTAGTCTTATTTCAAAATTCCTCACATTCTTAAGCTTGTATCAACACAAGGAAATGCAACATAAAGCAAGACTTTTTAAAGTTAGGCAGTGCTTCATCAGCCTACTTCTTATCGAACATGAGAGAGAGAGAAAAAAGAAAAATATTGCCATAGGGGCTTATGAGAGAAGCTGGCAGACATATTGCCAATTAAACTGGTTTTGTAATCTGAGTCTGTCTGTTAAGGGATACAATTGGATTCTACGTCATAAGCTTGAAGTCAATCTCTAACCGCTCATACCCAGTAGGGTTATTTCATGGCACAAGTCTTTATCGTCAGCACGAACCTGGGATGTTGTCTTCATCATCTCGAGATGTCTTCTTGAGAGCCCCGGCTGGTTGTCGTGACGATGGCTGGCTGGCTCGTCTTTGACGTCATAGCCCGTCACTGAGCCATTTGTTTGCGCTAGAATGTCTCCCTGCATGCTGCAAAGAACCTTGCACGACAATTGTTGTTTGCATTGTTTTCTGATTTATAGCAACTTAGGGAATTGTTAATTTGAATAATAAAGAGCAATTTCCATGTTCATTTGATGTTGTTTGTCCATATTAGGGAGAATAGAGACGTGGAGGATGTTGTTTTGCTCCCTTGAGGCCTGTCAATAGGTTTCCATGGTGGAGAGAAGATGTTTACATATCAACATGAAGATGAAGGTTCTAGAAAGTCCATCTTATTTAGCTGATGAATTGATGGATGAGACCTACATGAACTCGTCATAATATGCTCCATCTTTTCTTTTCTGAGGAGTTGTTTACGTGATATCTATGCTCTTTTATAGTCTTGTTATCATGTTATAGTGAATCATATCAAGATATATCACAGTGGATTGCTTTGTGGTTACATAATTTTTCTCCCTATGTCAGCGTTGTTTGAGATTACTCAAATGATCGATCACCATAAAATGCATTGCAGAAAATTTATGAGATTCTTTCATGGTAATTCTCTTTAATCCTCATTTGTTTGTTTCAATCTTTAACCTGTTAAGATGTTATTGTTTCAAGTGTTTTTCTTTTGTTAAATTGTTGCTTTTCTCTTTAATCTCACTGAAGAGTTGAAGAATACATTTCTTCAACTATTAAGGTTAAAGAAGTTGTTGCTCTTGAATATGTAGTGGTATGAAAAGATAGCTAGAAATAGAAGGAATGAGATTACAGGTGGATTATTATTGAGCAGATATAGGAATTCGAAAAAAGACGGTCATTTATATGTTCCATTTAATTGTATTTCACAATTTTCCTTTTCTCCTTTCAATGACTTTGTCAAAAGTAGAGATTTCCAAAGCATATTTTACATTGATGGTAATCAGATTTTGGGGGTTAAAGATATACGTCAATATTAAGTTTGATAATTATTTTGAAATTCAATCTTCTGTAAATATATTTTTCAACTGCATTGTAAATAATAATAATAATCTATTCATCTTCTGAGAAAATATCTACGCTGGTTTTCAGGTGAGCAAGCCATTTAAACACACACACACACACAAACACAAACTTCCTGATGACATCAAATAGCCATTAATGCCGGCCTGGTCATGGTGTCTAGTCATAACGGAAGAGGATTTCATCCCATAATAAAATTAAACAATGATTAGAAAAATGTTGTGATGTCCTCCAGCTTTACCTGCTCCCCAGCTGCTCCGCATTCACATTTACCCTGCACCATCAATGATGCGAAGGTAACCATGGTAACCATGGCATCATGCTCTTCCATCCTCCCGACATTACCCCCTGCTAAATTTCCCTTGCGCCCATTTACCAAGTAGAAGACCAATGAGTAGAAGACGAAGGTCTTGTCAACCCCTGTGTGGCCTTGGAATAGTCCACAAGTCAGTTTCCTGCAGAGCACACCATTCAAAGACGTCATGTCCTTTATAAATGTGACCATTGGACCAAAAACAAATTAACATAACCAGCTCTTCCACCTGGTTGAACCCCAGTCTTCCCCATCTCCGTTATGTTCTCTTTCCTCTTCCTCTTTGGCTCCCCCTCTCTCTCTCTCTCTCTCTCTCTCTCTCTTTCTCTTTTCTCTTTCTCGTTTTCACAGTCTCACTTTCTTGCTCTGTCTCCTACTAGGCTTGACTTGATTACTCTCCAGGTTCAGTGATGCATTCCAACTCAAAAAGTTCGTTCACATGAAAGTAGTGAAAATAATATCATGCACTTTCACTGTTTCAGATGAAAATTTAACAGCGTATTTGCATTTGAATGCAAGGGAATAAAATGTCTTTTGTAGTTAACCTTTGAATTTCCTTGATGTGTCAGTGCAATTATTGTATTTTCTTCTTTTCTTCCTCTTGTTCTTTTACTGTGAACTTTCTTTCTCTCTCTCTCTCTCTCTCTCTCTCTCTCTCTCCCTCTCTCTCTCTCTCCCTCGTGTTTCACATACTACTCACATTGTCTGTATCCCCATTTTTCTCTACCATCACTCCCTCCCTCTTTCTTTCTCTCTCTTCCTCCTAATATTGTCCTGTCTCCATAGAACATTTTCCTTGTCATTAACTGTTTTTCACCTCTCTGGAACATTCTTATTTCTGTCTTGCAACTATTCCTTTTATTTCCACATCATTCTTCTTTGCTTAATACAGTCAGACATGTCACAACATGATTTCCCTCTCTCTCTACATACGTCATTCTCAATCCCTGAACATCTTCCTCAGTCGCTTTCAGTCTTGGGTGTTGCTTGTATATCTTCTTCTTTCATCCATTTTTTGGTCATTTTCTAGTTTTTATCTCAACTATGTAATCACTCTTCTTTTATCTATATCTTTTCATTTTATTGCCTATACAGTCAGGGCCCATCAATTTGTTGTCTTCTTAAAGGTAATACAAAGTTTTGGTATGGGTTCATGAATTTTGTTCAAATTAACATGTTGGTAGCATATACGATCCTTCAATACTCAGTGATCGTTGTCGCGGTCGAAATCGACTGTAAAGTTATGAAATTGTAAATAATAAACACCTTATGTTGAATAGCAAGTTCAATCTCTCAAGGTCAATGATATTAATTAAGCTATAAAACAATGTTTATTGACTAAAATCGACCGATTACCTATTCTCGTTAGAAAATTATATACCACAACTACATACTCTGAAATTTCCATGGTCGCAGCTACCGTTGTACGGCCGTAGGAGCTATTTGAAATTTATCAGAATTTACCGGGAGCACCGGTAAATCTTTATATTCAATCTTTCTCGAAAGCAGAAGTGTTTTAGGGGCTAAATTTTCTGGTGTGTTTAATACATCCACAGGGGCATCCAAATATGTCACAATTGTAAAGAATCACTATTAGCCCATTTTTCGAAATTTCCCAAAACTTTGTAATACCTTTAAAACTGCACATCTCCTCCTTCTCTCTTCTCTCTCTCTCTCTCTCTCTCTTTCTCTCTCTCTTTCTCTTTCTCTTTCTCTTTCTCTTTCTCTTACTCTTTCTCTTTCTCTTTCTCTTTCTCTCTCAAACCCATTTACTTACATATTTCTCCCATAGAAGGAACAATGTAGATGAGTTTATTAGAATATTCAGGAATTCTGTGGCTTTTTCCTTTACTTTCCAACGTCACATCCCTCTAGAAAGTAGGTGTTCTGCCATTCTTCTTGTTTGCCAAGGACGTTTTCTAGTTGAGGTAAAGGGTTTTTGGTTTTTAAAAAAAACCCTGTCAATTTACAGTAATCATGAAAACCACAGTTTTTGCTGCCCTCGATTTGCCTCCTCCAGACGCCCACACATGTTTGACTTTAAGCCTTGTATTCATGTTGCCATGGTTACTGTTTCATGTTGCGTGTTAGCCACGCATCAACCCACCTTTCTTTCGTTCTTATAAATCGAAACAAGAAAAATCAATTGCTCACGATGGTATGATTTCTTCTATACAGAATAATTCATTTGTTACATGGATATTGCTTTGCTTTGAAAGTCATTCCATAGTGAGATCAGATAAATCAATTAAAGTGTATTCTCTTGGGGTTAAGAAGGCAGAATCTTTTAGGGTTCAAAAGATCCTTATTGCATCTTTCGTTAACTATCTGGTGGCTGTGAGTTCAGAATGATGAAGATCCAATATTCAGTTTGACACCTGTGTCCATTTTAATGCAGCTTTCCCTTTAGAACATGACTAAAAACTGTACTAATTAATTTGATATCTCAGCTCAGACTTTTGTGGTATGGAGATTTCACTACATTTACATCTCATGTTTATTTTAATGTTTTGAGTCTATATCTTTGCTTTCATACTTTGACATCTATTTATTTTACATCTTCTTCTTCACATTGCTGTTCTCTTTCCATAAAAGTAGATATTGAATAAAGAATGGTATAGTTTATAGAACAGTAAAGTAACCCATTGACCATCCTACCGTCTTTTTACCATGGGTATATTAATTCAATTATTCATGATGCTATTTTTGTTCCGTAGCGATGACACAGCAACATCGCTTGTCGCTAGTAAATAGCGCCAGCCCGAGCCAGGCACATTTTTTCTTTAGAGTTCCTCGTAATCGAAATGCTGTGGGAATTCAATACACGCCAGCCAGGCAACTGAGAGTTGTTTACACATCAGCGATCTCCTTAGCAACCGTAGTAGAATCCGCTGAGTACTGGGAATTTTGCCCTCGTGAAAGCCGGTCGCTACGTCTGCATCGCCGTCAATCGGCTAACGATTCACCCGTCTTGATGTCACGGGCCCCATCTACGCATGCAATCAGCTGTCTTGCGTGGCTGACAAACTAGCTTGCTTATTAGCAGCCACTGCAATGAGGGGTTTGGTTTCCTGCTCTCTCACGTTCCAATTCTATACTTTACTTCTTATCTAAGGAAGATGGGGAAGTACTCTCAGCTGCATGCATGTCGAGACATGCCAGACCTATCAGGCCAATCGCGATATCTGAAATGTGTTTGAAATACCATCACTTTTCGTCTTTCAAGCAAACAAATAACTGAATGCATTTTCAAACAAGCAAATAAGTGATTATAACATAGCATCTATTGAGAGCCAGGGGTTGTTCAATCATGTCATTGTAGCACAGTATAGATGATCTTCTCACTTTTAGCAGAAAACATATCAGATTTCACATCAACCAGCTCTATACTATGAACAAACAAATTGATCAGTGGAAAAAAATCAAGAATTTTTCAGTCCAAGTGTAGACCATTTGTATGTAACATAATTTGCTGATCTTATGCAATGTTTCATTGTAATGTTTGCAAATAAATGCCATGGTAAAACAATGCTGATAACAAGGAAATACCTATTATATTTTGTCATATTCCATTCTTCAATGTAGTCAAGTCCAAAAGCTTTTTACTTAAAATCCATTGCATACAACATTTGAAAGGAATACAAAGACAAACCAAAATAAAGAAATAAAGATTGAACAAAAATTCAGTCTTTTAATTTACTCTCTTCAGAAGTAAATTTTTTACATTGCAGCTAAAAGTGTTTTGTAATTAATCATTCAAAGCAAAAAAAGAAAAAATAATTTTTAAAAAAGTAAAATTTGGGAGATTACCTTTTTAACTGTCACTACGACTGTATATGAAATGTTAAAGTTTTGTGGACATAAAACAACCAATCATGTGTGAACGCACTAACATTCTCTCATATTGTGGAAACGTTCTATTATTAGATGTAATATTAGATTATTCTTTACAAATTGGTCCACATTAATGTAATGAAGGAACGTGTCACCCTCTATGATTTCATGGTAAGTCTTTTTTTTTGCGTGGGTGGATGACACATATGCCATGTGGATCGGAGTATCATAATGAATAACAATGATAAATTACATTGTTTATTTGTAGGTGAACCTGATATATGTTTTGATGTAGGTGTATAGTTGTATAGTTCATCTGTAGAATACACTTTCATGTGTGACACTAGGCAATCCTTCACAACAAACCTGATTAATTTGTCTGTAGATTTTCCAGTTTCCTATACATGCCTTTTGTTTTTAAAATAAATTATTAAATCATTATATCTAGTTTCCTGTAAGACAGAAATGCTGATGATTTCACTGATAAATTCCTTTTTGTTGTTGTTTGTTTTTTTTTTCTTTTTATTTGTTGTTCGATATGCTTTAACATTTTCATTGATTGAGCAATGCTCAGTATAACCATGGATTGCCAATGATGTAACTTCCTTCCCTCCCTTATGCTCTTAATGGAAATCTAGAAAAGTGACAAATGTCTCTTTTAAAACAAAATCATGATATTGTCCAAGCAATTTGCAATAATCTAGATAATGGCAATAATATGGCTCTGTATCCTTACACATTGCAGTGTCATGTATCACATTTTAAACTATTTTTTTTTAAATGAACGTTTCATTCCTCTGTACAATGAATCATTTGCCCCCATGTAGGAACATCATTTTTCTAAGCCTAGTGATTGGATCACATAGTGTGAATAAGTAGTGTGTTAAAACTCAGTGGTAACATGAGAGGGTTATAACTTTTATGGCCACCAGGCCTGCACAATCATTAGATGAAAACATTGTCTATAGTATACCTTCATGAAACTTGATAAGATAGAGTTTGGTATTACACAAATAATGCAAAAAGAATTTCATCCTATGATCTATGGTAGATATGGACATATCTAGATGAAGACAATTTAGTTTGCAGAGCTCCGATTTTCATTTCATAAATATCCATTTGATTTCGAGATCTGATAAAATTATGTATGTATGAACCAAGTTCAGATTTTATATAACACTTTAAGATGATCTTGAAAAAAATTATGTCAACAAATTTAGAGGAACAACTATTCTGAAATAAAATAAATCATTTCAGAATGAGGACAGATCGGAAAACGGCTTGAACAGTAAGGATTGGAAGTCATATTTTGAACACCATCAGTTATTTTCACAGCACTCATGTTTTCATGAAGGAGAACGATTTCTGAAAATGATATCTATATTTTTTCTTCTTTTTCAACTAGGTCTGTTATGAGGTCTAGGCCATATGGTCGATGCAGACTCATTAACACCACATATGTATTCACCATCATTTTAGTAGTATGGAAGAGTAAGCACATTTCTACCTTTACAAATGATTATTTGATGTCAAGACCAGCAGAATATTCGTTGATGAGAATAAGTTATAATTTCATACTCTTTCGAGGAGATGCTGATTAGATGAGAAAGCCTGTGGTCTTGTCAGCATTTCAAGTTCTAAGACAGAATTGGAAACAGGAAACCGAAGACCACTTCTGAGTGGGCGGCAAACATGAGACTCGTTCGTTCGTCTCGTGGTGCCCTGGATGAGGGAGTTGTAGTAGATGAAGAGACTTATTCATGAGGCTCTCCAACGCGCCCTCTTTTCATACACGCAGCCTCGGGGCTTTCTCCAGGCGCGCACAGTCTCTTTACCAGAAATCAAAGAACTTGAGATGGGTTCAAAGGTGTTTTAAATGTTAACGATGTTGTCCCCGTTTTTCCAGCGGTTTCTTTCGTTCTTCAAGGTATTTTCACTTGTTTTGGAGGCCTCAAAGGAAAAGGAGAGATTTGGGGAAAGTTACCTTTTCTCTACTCAACTTACCTGTTGCATAGGTACATGTAGCAAAAAAATGAGAATCTGTTTTGAGATTAGGTTATTGCACAATGAAGTCATACAAAGATGTCCTGGCTTTTTCCTGCAGTTCCTTTCATTAATCTTTTTTTTCCTCACTAGTATAGAGCTTTTTCATAGGATGAGAAACCATTTGACAACAGACTGTCTTCCTCACAATGTCAAACTAGAGCTTTTGTCAACCAAAGTTTGTCACTGTGGTTGCTAGTTATGGGTACATGTATAACTTTATGACACATGTATGTTTCAAGTCTTTACTGATCTTAGGGTCTTTGTAGATTTCAAGATCTATACAGTGTGATAGCTACAAGAATTAGTACCCCCTTGCTTCCCATTTCTGCCCCCTCTCTCTGTCTCTCTCTGCTCGCTCTCCCCCCCCCCCCCCTCCCCCCCCCCCCTCCCCCCCCCCCCTCTCTCTCTCTCTCTCTCTCTCTCTCCTACTTCTCCATCTCCCCCTTCTCTCTCTCTCCTTCTCATGCTCTCCCCCCTCTCTCTCTCCCTCTCTTGCTCTCTCTCTCTCTCTCTCTCCTCCTTCTCCATCTCCCCCTTCTCTCTCTCTCTCTCCCTCTCTCCTTCTCATGCTCTCACCCTCTCTCTCTCTCTTTCTCTCTCTTTCTCTCTCTTTCTCTCTCTTTCTCTCTCTTCCTCTCTGTCTCCCCCCTCTCTCCCTCTTGTTACCCCTGTCTCTTTCCTTTTCTTTCTTTCTCTTACGTGCTTTATATATCCACTAATCATTTCTATTATCTTTCTTTAGTCTTCATCTTTCAAAACCACTGAAATAAAGTAACCACTATTTTAGCTAACAATTTAAGTATTTTCCTTCAGATCTGTACAGTCGGTTTTGGAAAACAAATTATTGGATTTAATGTTGACGATTATTCATGAAATACGATATTGAGAAAAAAATTGTGTCAAGTGATTACCACGATCACAAACATATTTCCACTGATTCCATGCATTGAGTGTGCTGTGAACAAACAATATTTTTTGCTAATCTCTTGGGGTTTACAGAAAGCAACAAACATGTTTACATCATCTCGACTCTTGAGTTTCTAACAGCATAACAAGTGGTTTGTTCAAAACACTTTTTGATAATACCAAAAGTCATCCATTAATTCCAATCGATACTGCATTACACTTTTTTTCCTGTACTCATTTTTGCTTTAAAGGAATCGTTTTTTCTCATTTATTTTCCAAAGTTCATACAGACAAGGTAATATGCCCTATCTGCTAACATGAATACTTCTTGCCGAAAAAAGATATCATTGGCAGTATAGTTCTATCAAAAACAATTATTATCTATAAGAAATCTATTGTCAATAATCACAAGCTCTCATATGGTGACTTCATATTTCACTACCAGTATGTTGAGGTGCTAACTATAGTGTATTTACCATATGGAAAGATTACTCCCAGCTAGTTAGATGGTAGTAGTAGTAGTATTAACAAAAAAGATGTTTCCTATACTCTGATATGATGCTCTTTTTTGGGGTGGGGGTTCTTTAGCTTGGGTTTTCTCTCTCTCTCTCTCTCTCTCTCTCTCTTTTTCTCTCTTTCTCTCTCTGAGAATAAGAAATTATATTTGGGGCACTATAAATGGAAAAGTTTCACAGCACTCTCGAAAGATTTATTTAGTTGACTCTGAAAAAATAATCTCTAAAATATTAAAGCATTATACTTATATTTGAAAGCTAAGTAATCATGCCTGCTTAAGAAATATAGTTAGTATTTTTTCTTCTGTTATAAACAGAGAAATATCCATTCTTGAGATTTAAATTACAAAATTTATGACGTGTGGATCTTAACCAACCATGAGCTGAAATCTGAAAACCGCAATCAAGGAGAGAGGATATGCTACTTCGGCGACCACATGATTATCTCACCGTATGATCTCTCCGAGAAGCAAGACTTGCTGGTTGATGTGAATATTACTTGCTGGATTGCAGTGAATCAGATGTGTCTAAACCTGATGCTTTCATTTATGCTACTTTTATGCAAATAGATAATCAGTTTTATTATACTGCCTATTTCATTATATTTTCATAACTTATGAAATTGATTGTTGTGTCTCTTCTCAGCTGTAGTTCAAATGCTTTGTCTTTTGTTAAATAGCTATTCCATGTAGAGAATATTGATGCTCTTTAAAAAAAAAAATAGAGTTCTTAGAGATATATAAGTCAACTGCGCAGTATGAAAGACCTTTAACACTTTAGTTACAAAATGAAATTATTTTTATTAGATGTATTAGATAACAGATCATGAGGCCAAATCGACCATTTTCACCAGTCCAGTATCTTACGCATCTTTGTAGAAGCTGTTGGGGTCAGTATATATGACCAAAGTAGAGTATTGTGCTCTAGATAGCCCAAACCCCCTAGGGTGTCAGGAAATAAAATCTCATTTAATGCACGCTTCTCATCCATCCTGACCTTGCCCTGGCCATCCTCCCTACCAAAACACACATGACACAGGCTCGCTTTGATATGGACCCCTTTCATATTCACTGCTGAATGGGACTTGGATAAGGATCGAGTCTGTGTCTAATCTGATCTGACCTTGCCCTGAACACACTCCCTACCGATGAACGCACAGAGGCTCGCTTTAATATGTACCCCCTTTCATATTTACTGCTAAAGAGGGTTCATTATGGACTGAGAATGAGTCAGATCGAGAATGAGTCGGATCTTATCTGATCTTGCATTGAACACACTCCCTACCGAAACGCAGAACACAGGCTCGCTTTAAACCTTGCCCTGAACACACTGGCTTGCTTTAATGTTTACCCCCTTTCATACTCACTGCTGAATGAGACTTGGATAAGGACCAAGTCTGTGTCTGATCTGAGCTGACCTTGCCTTGAATACACTCCCTACCAAAGCACACAACAGGCCTTTTTAAATGCACCCTTTCATATTGAATGCCAATGAGGGTTGGATAAAGACAGAGTCTGTGTCTGATGTGATCTGACCTCACCTTGGCCATACTCCTCAACAAGGCATACAACACAGACTCTCAATCTCTTATACCCGTTT
>JAVYIG010014843.1:0-39219 GCA_035222895.1 Strongylocentrotus droebachiensis | reverse complement strand
GTAATAGCACCTTTAATGCGCGCAGTACATTGCGCGCAGACGACCATGGTGTCAAACTGACCGCAATGAAGTGCCCTTACGAATGATACCAAGTATGGTATATGTTCAAACAGAAAATTTTGAGTAACTCACATTTGAACAACGGACATTATACGAACACGTATCGGCTATGGCGTCATTTTTTCAGACTGCTTTTCGCCCCCTAAACGTCCCTTTTTTTCCTTGAAATTTTGCAGTGACATTCCGAGTTGCAATAGGCAGGGCACCTCTTGGCCGGATTTTTGAAATTGGTCAAGGGGGCCATTAAATACGCCATTTTGTCCTATAAATCTATTTTACATCACGTGTTTCGATAGGATTATCATAGAAAAAAAAGAGAGAGATTTACAATAACAACCATGAAATTCTCTTTCTAATGATACCAAATACGGCCCATAAAGAGACATAAAGAGAGAGAGAAAAAACGATTTAACTCCGGTCATAATACAGATCCTGTACGTTTTCCGCCCATGCATTACACGCATTGTCTATGGGGCAAATCGGGTTCACGCTTTTGACCCCTAGAACGATCTTGATTGATTTGACGAACATGCAACTAATCCCATTTGTTTTTGCACGCAGTGCTTGCGAGCCCTTTCTAGTTTCTTTCCCCTATCCCAATTTCTTTCAAACTTCGTAGGCATAGTCACTACCATCCCATGAAGGTCACTATTGAGGCCTTTCTTTCGCCCTACCTGTCTCCAATATTACAGAAGCTAAAGACTTCGTACAAATTGCTCTGGATGGTCCGAGAGAAGCTCTTTCGTTCGACACGTAGAAACACGGCGTCATTGCACGCACATCGTTCTGACACGATTGCATTTCTAGTATTATTATTATTATTATTAATACAATAAACAAAATAAAGCTATGAGAGACAATAGACACTATAATGACAAGGGCTTAATACCCTACAGATGTTAGAGTTCTTCTCATCTCAACCCAACAGACCCCTCTTACCAAATCATGGAATTCGATGTCACTAGCACAGGCATCTTCAGAAAAGAAGAAGTAAACAGCTCTGCGTTTGGTCACAACCAGACGCATCAACAAAGATTTATCTAGTTGGGATCAAACGCAGAGTTTGTTCTTCCGCCATTCTGAAGGAGAAGCCTGTCCCAGGGATATCGGAGAACATGACTAGATCTTAAAGCTGTTTGGTTGAAATGAGAATGCAACCCAACATAGTTAATATCAATAATAATATCAATGTTTATGATGATGATGATGATGATAATAATACTACTACTAATAATAAGTAATATCAATTATAATAATCTTACCAATAACAATAATTATTTAAAGGATAATGGAATAATTATATTAAAATATTAATTATAATACTCTTAACAATAATAATAATTATTTAAAGGATAATGGAATAATTATATTAAAATATTAATTATAATAGTCTTAACAAAAATAATAACTATATTAAATATTAATTATTATAATCTTAACAATAATAATAATTATTTAAAGGAAAACGGAAAATACTAATAATAAAAGGAACAACAATAATAATGTAAATACTAATGATAACTAATAGTAATTATAATAATCTTAATAAAAATAAAACCATCATCATCGTCATAAAACATTAATAATTGATAAAAGTTTCATCCCACTCAGCTAAAGGTAATGCACAGTGTCAGTATCACCCACTAATTTGACGGACAAATAAAATTACATCCCTCCCTTCCTCCCCTCCTGGCTGGGCCGAGGAATCAGCTAAGTGAGCGACTATCACCGAGGCTTGTTGAATACCTCACCATCTAGCACAATCTTAAAGCCCCACTGCTACTTGCTCCCTCTATATATAAAAAAATGCTAATCGGTGACCATTGGTCCCCCATGATCCTCTTTTTCTTATGTTATTTGAGAGCTGAGTTGATGAGATGGCCACCTGTCTGTGACCACCCTGGGTGGTCTAATCTCTCCTAGCCAAACTAGTAGACGGCCTTTAAAGGAGATGCGGTGGATCAACACATGACATGACTACCTACAATGTCTAGAAATGAACATGCAGCTTCCATTGCAGTAGCACAGTCCATACTGTATAGCATGTTGTAGAGTGTGTACCAGCAAGGTTCTAATGAGGCACCACTTAACTGTTGTATGAGATGGTGCATTTGCTTTATAGCTGAGCTCTCTAACTTTGAGCTCAAGCTGCTCACTTTAGATAAAATAATAAGGAGAATCACTAAAGAATTCACCACTCGACCCTAAGTTTAATACCAATGACACTGTGCATTACCTTGAATCCCTATCAAAGTACGGTCAAACAGAAAATCTACGGAGAGAGGGTTGCCCCTTGTTTAATTCTAGGGAAGAAACTGCCACTATGTCACCCCCGTGATAGTTATGTTGCTGCCAAGAGATACATATTTGAGACTTTGCAAGCATATGAATACGATCGAGGAAATGTTTGGAGTCCGTAATCGGGTATCCTCCCCCGATGACTCTCCCTCTCCGTCTGTACCTCTAACCTTGTATTCACACTACCCCAGCCCACAATACATGATCCAACAACGGCCTGATTTTGGAAGAATATGCAAAGGGTCCCGGTGTGCAATATCTAACAATGTCAAATCTTCCTCATCAAGGTTCCAACTTCTGATGATAAAGGTGGAACCTTAATGAGGAAGATTAGCATGAACAAGAATTAAGACCAAACCCTTTGCCTTTTCTCCCAAAACTAGGGTTGTGATGAGATCATGTAGTATGCGCTGGGCCTCAACACTCACACATCTTCCAGGTTAACAGTGCGCCACGTCTCCCTCTTCTTCTTCCGCTCCTCTGGGGTTGTCTCAATGCCATTCATGGGCCGATGACACAGAAGGCAATCTGCATTTGAAGCCACCGAAAGCTCTCCTGTATCCTGCTTGTCACCTAAAACTGATCAGACTCAAACGAAAGGTTAGGCACTGTATGGATGATGCAGATTTCAAGGAACCAACATAGTAAAAGAGTCATGTAAAAACGCATTTGCCTTTTTTTTGCCCAACATTTGGTTCCCTAAAGTGTGTGGCTCTAAACTAAACTAAAAAAAATATAATATAAAAAGATTTACACAGTACCCACCCTCACCCAAAATGAAGAGAGAAAAAACTCTCCTGTCCCTCTCCGTCCCCCAATCCCCTCCCTTCCCCTCTTTTCTCCGTCTCAGTCCCCCACCCCGACCCCCTCCTCTCTTCACCCTCTCTGTCCCCAAGATTCCTTCCCTCCCCATCTCCTCTCTCTCTCTCTCCCCTCTCCGCTCACCTTTCCCTCCCAACTCTCCTCTCACCCCTTCTCCTTTCCCTCACCCTTTCCCTCCACCTGAAAATGTCGCGATCTTTTCCACAACCACAAGACAGAAAATAATTTTCCGCGCGATTTTGTAACATTGTCTTTGAAAATCGGGATTAAGTTTTAATGTGACTCCTTCGACCGTATGTTAACTACAATCAGATTGGTTTTGGCGACATTGATACGCGACCCAAGAACTTGACTTTCTCCATGTACTGTTCCCAACAGTTCTTCCACTGTTTCCATGCATGTGGCATAAAGGGTGCTGTTATCAGCATTTCTCAGATTGTTCAGAGTCCAGCCAGGAATGCTGTTATAACAAACCACCATTTTTCCAATATGCCCTTCTTATGATGCAGTATAGAGAGAGATTGAAATGAGATGGATATGGTATACACCATTAATTGCCTCTCATGTCACTGTCCCTCACTCAGTCGGCTCTAAGAGGGATGCCATTGCAAGGAAAGAGTACAAACTGGTTTGGTTGTCGGTGCCTAGTCCCTCAATCAGTCGGCTCTATGTAGAATGTCATCACAAGGATATATTACAAACTGGTTTGCTGGTCAACGCAAGGAAAGAGGCCAAACTGGTTTGGTTGTCGGTTCCTAGCTAGTCCCCACTCCGTCGGCTCTATGTAGGATGCCATCACAAGGAAAGAGTCGAAACCGGGGTTGTTGTCGGTTTATAGTCCCTCATTCTGTCGGCTCTTTGTAGGATGCCATCACAAGGAAAGAGGCCAAACTGGTTTGGTTGTCGGTTCCTAGCTAGTCCCTCACTCAGTCGGCTCTATTGTCATCGCAAGGAAAGAGTCGAAACCGGGGTGGTTGTCGGTTTATAGTCCCTCATTCTGTCGGCTCTATGTAGGATGCCATCACAATGAAAGAGGCCAAACTGGTTTGGTTGTCGGTTCCTAGCTAGTCCCTCACTCAGTCGGCTCTATTTAGGATGTCATCGCAAGGAAAGAGTCGAAACCGGGGTGGTTGTCGGTTTATAGTCCCTCATTCTGTCGGCTCTATGTAGGATGCCATCACAAGGAAAGAGGCCAAACTGGTTTGGTTGACGGTTCCTAGCTAGTCCCTCACTCAGTCGGCTCTATTTAGGATGTCATCGCAAGGAAAGAGTCGAAACCGGGGTGGTTGTCGGTTTATAGTCCCTCATTCTGTCGGCTCTATGTAGGATGCCATCACAAGGAAAGAGGCCAAACTGGTTTGGTTGACGGTGCCTAGTCCCTCACTCAGTCGGCGCTATGTAGGATGCCATCACAAGGAAAGAGGCCAAACTGGTTTGGTTGTCGGTTTATATAGTCCCTCACTCAGTCGGCGCTATGTAGGATGCCATCACAAGGAAAGAGGCCAAACTGGTTTGGTTGTCGGTTTATAGTCCCTCATTCATTCGGCTCTATGATGTAGGACGTCATCACAAGGAAAGAGTCCAAACTGGTATAGGTTGTCGGTTTATAGTCCCTCATTCATTCGGCTCAATGTTTGATGTCATCACAAGGAAAGAGGCCAAACTGGTTTGGTTGTCGGTTCCTAGCTAGTCCCTCACTCAGTCGGCTCTATGTAGGATGTCATCGCAAGGAAAGAGGCCAAAATGATTTGGTTGTCGGTTCCTAGCTAGTCCCTCACTCAGTCGGCTCTATGATGTAGGACGTCATCACAAGGAAAGAGTCCAAACTGGTATAGGTTGTCGGTTTATAGTCCCTCATTCATTCGGCTCAATGTTTGATGTCATCACAAGGAAAGAGGCCAAACTGGTTTGGTTGTCGGTTCCTAGCTAGTCCCTCACTCAGTCGGCTCTATTGTCATCGCAAGGAAAGAGGCCAAAATGATTTGGTTGTCGGTTCCTAGCTAGTCCCTCACTCAGTCGGCTCTATGTAGGATGTCATCGCAAGGAAAGAGGCAAAAAAAAAATCTAATTGACATATTAAGTTTACCCCCGCAAAAAGCCACCCCCTTCAAAGTATGAATACCCCCCCCCCCCCCTCCCCACCTTACATCAGTCCACAAAGCCCCAAATCTTAAATAACGTATGTAGAATACCATTTGGGAAATTTGATAAAGTACAGCCATGCCGAAAATTGTCATCTTAATGACAGAAAGGATGTATTCTACATGTTTTGGCCCAACCCTAATAAAAACCCATGAAATGAATGGCAAATGCTTTTAAACGTGACTTTCTTACCACCTTGATCCAATGAAATCTGCTTCTCATCCATCCAGTGTCGAAACCTGATGTTTGGGTCATCACAGATCAGGTGACAAGCAGGATCCAGGAGAACAGTTGATGGCTCCAAACACAGATTCCCTTCTGTACCATCTTCACATGAAATGGCAGGAGACACCCCTGGAGGTCGGGAACAAGAAGAGAAAGATGTTTAGCCTACTAACCTATGGATGTATGAGAGCGATATGTAGTGTAAATAAGGGGGTGACAGCCAAGAGGGTTGAGCCAAGGGGGGGGGGGGGGGACCAGCGAAGCTCAGATAAAGAAAGTGAAGGGGGGAAGGGAAACCCGATGTTAAAAGGTCGTCATCGGGTTGCCTCCTACAGTCATTTTGTGCACACTAATATTGCGCCCCAATGATACCACCCCTGCAAAGAAAACGAGCCTCCATTCTCATTACATTTTTCAGTTGCGGATCCAGAGTAGTCTTGTCCTTCTTTATCCTATAGCTGGTCCATTGTTTTTAAGCCAACTGTCATGTGCTCAGGCATCTTAATAGTGAATGGCTGAGATTCGAACCCTCAACTCTGAATCAAGTGAATGAACTACTTTATCACGACACCTCTGAATGTCATTTTGAGCACTCGCAGGGAGAAATTGCCTCCTCGACATACTCAACCCGGGATCCGCCACTGTCGGTCATCATGGTGACCATTGAAGATGCTGCAAAGTCCCAAATGTATCATATATATTTTACCTATCAGTCAAAGGAGAGTTCTTTAAAAAAAAACGAATCTAAACTAAAATTTATGAATATGAAAGGCAATGCTTTCCATCTCCAGCAAAGATAAGGTACCTTTGCCGGGAGAACCCTTAGTCTTTCGAAGTCTTACAGAGTAGGCCTGCATGGGTTGTTATATGCACTGGCGCAAAGTTGAGCATATAATAACATCGGTTAGTAACCCACTGACTTCTATAATTTCCCGACAGGTGTGTAATTATAAACATGAAATGGAAGTCCAATGACGGATAGGTTTTTCTTATCTACATGCAACCTTCATTCAGCTTCAAATAAGCTATTGCAACGGGGTGACATGATAACAATATATGCAGTTTTTTGTTTTGCTTCCCAGATTCCCTTAATTCTAAATCGTTCGATCGGGTCCTTCTTTTTGCGTGGTGCAAGTAAAAGGCATGAACTTATCCATGCCAATGAGGACCCTTGCGAAACCATGTTTAGAGATGTTTGACCTTTAATCTTTAATAGAGATTGAGGAGGAGGGGTAACTACTTGATACCAAAGTGTGAAAACAAGACTATATATATGTGTCATTCCCTGTAAACTCTCCCTAGACTGGGAATCAGGAGTTTCAGGAGTGTTCTACCAAGGACTCTTCCCCCTCTCTCTAGCCAGAAGGAGCCAAAAAACGCCATGCACTATACAAGCCTTGATCAGATGCAACGCGGTAAACATGGTAAACCGCGGCAGTTCTTTTATGCGACGTAAAGTGCAAAACGATTCACAGTTTTGTATCTTATTTGATAGAGCTAAGTGAATTCGCGTAGGACCTTTGCTGCGCAGCGCGAAGTTGAACTGCCGAATGTTGATGTTGCGTCCATTATTAATCGATGAAGAATTCTAGCATCTTGTATACAAAATATCAGAGGTTTTAAGAGAGAAAAAAAGATGTACTAAAAATTATTTATGATAATTTATGTTTATAAGTTTCGTAGTCCTATTAATTAGGTACTTTTTAATTATTATTTTGTAATGAAAAAAGGGGGTATGTAACGCATGTAAAGAATATAAATCCAAATAATATTTTTTTGTCCATACAGAATGTTGATAATTCATGTCTAAACTTTCATGAACTATTTCTTTATGATCCTGAAATAAAATAATATTCAATTTGGCTAATATAATCATAATGAAAATGAATACCTTATGAAATGACCGATTGAAACAATCATAAAGCACATAGCCTATAATTATATTCTCATTTTCACAAAATGAAAAATTGGAAATCCACTGAATTTAACAGGTTGAATCTTTGTCTAAATGAAATGCAAGTATTCATGAAGCCACAGCCTGTCCCCTACATTTGAACGTATTATGCAGCTGATGGGGGAGGGGGGGGGGGGTATCCATTTTGTTTAATGGTTTAGTTTGGTTTTATTGAGGAGATGCGCTATCTTCTCAATTTTTGATTACTCTCATTGATCTACCACACCTCCCTTTTCGGTGCAACATGCTTTTGTTCCTAATGGTGACGCTATAGTATTTGGGAAAGAGAAGGCTTGATGGGCCCTCCTACAATAACCAACAACCCTAATCATTCCCATATGATCAGGCCAGCAATCCTCCACCTAGGTTATTAGATCCATGGACCTATTATGGATGGACATTCGTCGTTTAGTTAACGAATTCATTGTGCTTGTCTTCGTCAATGTCGTCTCAGTAACATTCGTACAATTTTCTTCACTTTGATCTCATGAGGGTCACCGTCGATAAGCCGGGATAGAATCAAGATAGTGATTTTACACATGTTAATCTACATGCGCAAGAAGATATTAAATCGCTTAAATTATGGGAAATCGATGTGCAGTTCTGGTTTATTATCGGAAATTATTGTTCCGTGTACTGTATTTTATTTTGAAAAACATGTTGAAATCACCAGATAGAGGTTATATTAAACTTCCTCATAATATTCTAAAGTTACAACGCACAGGGCTTATAAAGATCATGGCCTTCTAATTTTTTTAGAAGGTCATGTCCTCACTATCCACTAATTATTTTCTTTATATTGATAATATAAATTTCCTATTTTCCCTCTAAGAATCTTATTTCTTCACACCAGCATCCAAGTTAGATTGATTGTAAAATGTTTTTGTGTGGAAGCACTAATATAGAGTGTTTTTTTTTTTCTTCAGTTAAATCATGAAAAATGTGAATTTTGAATTATTATTTGTTTAAAAATCAATAATTATGAATATACAATATTCAGAAAATAGTATCAATTCTTCAAAGTTCATAAAAGATTTTGTGAAATGTCATGCACGCAATATGATACAAATCATATAACCTGGGCCGGCATGGGTAAATCAAGTTTTGGGGGATAAAAAGGGAAACTAATGGGATTAAACTATATAAAACAATTGATAAATAGTGAGAACATGACGTCACAAACTGATAACCAAATTGGCAATTTGTGTAGTGATTTTCATTGTTCCATAGTTTTACATACTTTTTCAAAAAGTCATAACTTTCTTATTAGTTATCCAATTTTGCTCAAACTTTTTTTTGATTGAGTGGACTTGTACTTTAAAATAGCTGAATGTTCTCATTAAGATGCACAGAAGGCGGTGACTCTCATTGGATCACATAAAGAATCACGTTGAATGTCCATCCGTAATAGGTCCATGTTAGATCTAAGACCAACACAGTGACTACATTGACTACCACTGAAACAAGGACATGTGAAGCGTATGCCTGTCGAATATCAGCACTGTAAACAGTGCACATACTAAGCAAGCACTTGCCTCACAAATCTTTATTTCAATAGATCATACGCTCACAAACATAACCATCAGCAGCGGGTATTTGACATCGTTCTCTGCTTGTTCTCCGGCTCTAGGGGTGTCTCTGCCATTCCATGATCCAGTGGTAGAGAGGGGAACCTGCTTTTGAAGTCACCAGCGGCACTCCAGAATCATGCTTGTCTCCTTAACTGATCAGACTCAAACAAAAGGTTAGGCACGGCATGGATGGTGCAAATTTCAATGAACCAACGAGATAAGCAAGTCATGTGTAACAACATTTGCACCCTTTTCCTGTTTTAGTCCCGAATTTACTGCTGTGAAAATATTACCCTAAAACCTAAAAATATAACGGGCTCACCTTTCTCATCCGTACAATAGCCGCCCGGAAATACCTCCGTCCCTCTTTCCCCTCCTTCCCCATTCCCTCTCCCCAACCCTCCCTCTCCTGCCATTCTCCCCCCCCCCTCCACCACTCTCTCGCCTCTTCCCTTCCCGCCCCCAATATAGAATTAAAGAATTAATTACTTCAAAACGTTAGGAAAACTAGTACCAAGCCATCGTAAAGTACGGAACTTGAGTAAAACAGAAAGGGAGAAAGAAAATGGACGCTCGCACATATGAAATGCATTCCTCTACAAACAGAATGGAAGAGGCTAGCTAGGCAGTCAATATAATTAAGTGGACCTTAAAAATCAAATTACCCCCGCGCCCTCCTCCCCCCCCCCCCCCCCCCCTCCTTCCCCCGCTTATTCAACAGCTGGCTCAGTCGCCGCTAAATGTTTCTTAAAAAATTTGACCACAAGAAAGTGATTTCTGACAGAACAAAGTCCTATATTAAAAAAAAACTGACTGGGCGTCCAGTTCACCTACAGGTGCGGGCCTGGTAAGTTCATCATTCACAAAACACCATCTCTCGGCTAGTAATTAACTAGACAAAATTCTAGTTAGACTAAGAGAAGAAAAAAAAAATCAGTTTCTGTCAGAACAAAACCCTGAATAAAAAATATTTAAAAAATAGGTAGCTGACTAGCCCGGTAGGTTCATCATTCACAGAACACCGTCTCTCAGCCAGTAATTAACTAGACAAAATTCTAGTTGGACTAAGAGGAGAAACAAATTCAGTTTCTGACAGGACAAAACCCTACATAAACAAAATCTGACTGGGGGTGCCGTTCATCTACAGTTTAAGGGGCGGGCGGGCCCGGTAGGCTCTTCATTCACAGGGCACCGTCTCTCAGCCTGTAATTAACTAGACAAATTTCTAGTTGAAGTAAGAGGAATAAATTTAAAAAGTTTCCTACAGAACAAAGCCCTACATAAACAAAATCTGACAGGGGGTGCCGTTCACGTACAGTTTAAGGGGCGGGCCCGGGAGGCTCATCATTCACAGAACACCGTCTCTCAGCTAGTAATTAAGTAGACAAAATTCTAGTAAGACTAAGAAGAGGAAAAAAGCTCTTCATAAAAAAGGGGAGGAAAAAGCAAGTGAATGGGCGTCCCGTTCACCTACAGTTTAAGGGTCGGGCCCAGTAGGTTCATCATTCACAGAACACCATCTCTCAGCCAGTAATTAACTAGACAAAATTCTAGTTGGACTAAGACGAGAAACAAATTCAGTTTCTGACAGAACAAAGCCCTACATAAACAAAATCTGACTGGGGGTGCCGTTCATCTACAGTTTAAGGGGCGGGCCCGGTAGTTTCATCATGAACAAAACACCTTCTTTCAGCTAGTAATTAACTAGACAAAATTCTAGTAAGACTAAGAGGAGAACAAAAATCAGATTCTGACAAAACAAAGCTCTACATACAAAAAAAAATGGGACAAAAGCAAGTGACTGGGCGTCCCTTTTACCTACAGTATAAGGGGCGGGCCCGATAGGCTCATCATTCTTAGGACACCGTGTCCTAGCCAGTGATTAACTTCTTTTTATTTCTAATGAGACTTAGAAAAAATAAATAAAGTTTCTTACAGAACAAAGCCCTACATAAACAAAATCTGACTAGGGGTGCCGTTCACCTACAGTTTAAGGGGCGGGCCCGATAGGCTCATCATTCACAGAAAACCGTCTCTCAGCCAGAATTAACTAGACAACATTCTAGTGGGACTAAGAGGAGACATAATAAATAAAGTTTCTTACAGAACAAAGCCCTACAATGAAAATAAATCTGACTGGGGTGCCGTTCACCTACAGTTTAAGGGGCGGGCCCGATAGGCTCATCATTCACAGAAAACCGTCTCTCAGCAAGAATTAACTAGACAACATTCTAGTGGAACTTAGAGGAGATATAATAAATAAAGTTTATTACAGAACAAAGCCCTAAATAAACAACATCTGACTGGGCGTCCCGTTCACCTACAGTTTAAGGGGCGAGCCCGGTAGGCTCATCATTCACAGAACACCGTCTCTCAGCTAGTAACTAACTAGACAAAATTCTAGTGGGTCTAAGAGGAGACATAATTAATAAAGTTTCTTACAGAACAAAGCCCTACATAAACAAAATCTGACTGGGGGTGCCGTTCACCTACAGTTTAAAGGGCGGGCCTGGTAGGCTCATCATTTTTACGACACCGTCTCCCAGGTAGTAATTAACTAGACAAAATTCAAGTAAGACTAAGAGGAGAACAAAAATTCGGTTTCTGACAAAACAAAGCTCCACATAAAAAAGGGAGCGAAAGCAAGTGACTGGGCGTCCCGTTCACCTACAGTTTAAGGGGTGTGCCAGGTAGGCCGATTTTTTTTTTAGGACACCGTGTTCCAGCCACTACTTAACTTCATTTAATTCTAATTAGACTTAAAGAAGAAAAAACTTTGGTTTCTGACAAACCAAAGCTCTACATACACAAAAGGGGAAAATGGCAAGTGACTGGGGGTCCCGTTCACCTACAGTTTAAGGGGCGAGCCCGGTAGGCTCATCATTCACAGAACACCGTCTCTCAGCTAGTAACTAACTAGACAAAATTCTAGTGGGTCTAAGAGGAGACATAATTAATAAAGTTTCTTACAGAACAAAGCCCTACATAAACAAAATCTGACTGGGGGTGCCGTTCACCTACAGTTTAAGGGGCGGGCCTGGTAGGCTCATCATTTTTACGACACCGTCTCCCAGGTAGTAATTAACTAGACAAAATTCTAGTAAGACTAAGAGGAGAACAAGTTTATGACAAAACCAAGCTCTACATAAAAATGGGGGAAAAAGCAAGTGACTGGGCGTCCCGTTCACCCACAGTTTAAGGGACAGGCGCGGTAGGCCCAACATTCACAGGACACCGTCTCTCAGCCAGTAATTTAACTTGACAAAATCCAAGTTGGACTAAAAGGAGAAAAAAAAAATCAGTTTCTGACAGAACAAAGCCCTACAATGAAAATAAATCTGACTGGGGTGCCGTTCACCTACAGTTTAAGGGGCGGGCCCGGTAGGCTCATCATTCACAGAACACCCGTCTCTCAGCTAGTAACTAACTAGACAAAATTATAGTAAGACTAAGAGGAGAACAAATAACTAAAGTTTCTTACAGAATAAAGCCCTACATAAAAAAAAATCTGACTGGGGGTGCCGTTCATCTACAGTTTAAGGGGCGGGCCCGATAGGCTCATCATTCACAGAACAGCGTCTCTCAGCTTGTAATTAACTAGACTAAAATCTAGTAAGACTAAGAGGAGAACAAATTAAATACAGTTTCCTACAGAACAAAGCCCTACATGAACAAAATCTGACTGGGGGTGCCGTTCACCTACAGTTTAAGGGGCGGGCCCGATAGGCTCACCATTCAAGGAACACCCGTCTCTCAGCTAGTAATTAACTAGACAAAATTCTAGTAAGACTAGGAGGAGAACGAAAATTCGGTTTCTGTCAAAATAAAGCACTACATACAAAAAAGGGGAAAAGGGCAAGTGACTGGGCGTCCCGTTTACCTACAGTTTAAGGGGCGGGCCCGGTAGGCTTATCATTCACAGAACACCGTCTCTCAGCTAGTAACTAACTAGACACAATTCTAGTGGGTCTAAGAGGAGACATAATTAATAAAGTTTCTTACAGAACAAAGCCCTACATAAACAAAATCTGACTGGGGGTACCGTTCACCTACATTTTAAGGTGCGGGCCCGGTAGGCTGATCATTCACAGAAAACCGTCTCTCAGCCAGAATTAACTAGACAACATTCTAGTGGGACTTAGAGGAGACATAATAAATAAAGTTTCTTACAGAACAAAGCGCTACATAAACAAAATCTGACTGGGGTGCCGTTCACCTACAGTTTAAGGGTCGGGCCCGGTAGATTCATCATTCACAGAACACCGTCTCTGAGCCAGTAATTAACTAGACAAAATTCTAGTAAGACTAAGATGAAAAATTAAATAAAGTTTCCTACAGAACAAAGCCCTACATAAACAAAATCTGACTGGGGATGCCGTTCACCTACAGTTTAAGGGGCGGGCCCGATAGGCTCATCATTCACAGAACACCGTCTCTCAGCTTGTAATTAACTAGACTAAAATCTAGTAACACTAAGAGGAGAACAAATTAAATATAGTGTCCTTCAGAAAAAAGCCCTACATAAACAAAATATGACTGGGGGAGCCGTTCATCTACAGTTTAAGGGTCGGGCCCGGTAGGTTCATCATTCACAGAACACCGTCTCTCAGCTAGTAACTAACTAGACACAATTCTAGTGGGTCTAAGAGGAGACATAATTAATAAAGTTTCTTACAGAACAAAGCCCTACATAAACAAAATCTGACTGGGGGTACCGTTCACCTACATTTTAAGGTGCGGGCCCGGTAGGCTGATCATTCACAGAAAACCGTCTCTCAGCCAGAATTAACTAGACAACATTCTAGTGGGACTTAGAGGAGACATAATAAATAAAGTTTCTTACAGAACAAAGCGCTACATAAACAAAATCTGACTGGGGTGCCGTTCACCTACAGTTTAAGGGTCGGGCCCGGTAGATTCATCATTCACAGAACACCGTCTCTGAGCCAGTAATTAACTAGACAAAATTCTAGTAAGACTAAGATGAAAAATTAAATAAAGTTTCCTACAGAACAAAGCCCTACATAAACAAAATCTGACTGGGGATGCCGTTCACCTACAGTTTAAGGGGCGGGCCCGATAGGCTCATCATTCACAGAACACCGTCTCTCAGCTTGTAATTAACTAGACTAAAATCTAGTAACACTAAGAGGAGAACAAATTAAATATAGTGTCCTTCAGAAAAAAGCCCTACATAAACAAAATATGACTGGGGGAGCCGTTCATCTACAGTTTAAGGGTCGGGCCCGGTAGGTTCATCATTCACAGAACACCGTCTCTCAGCTAGTAACTAACTAGACAAAATTCTAGTGGGTCTAAGAGGAGACATAATTAATAAAGTTTCTTACAGAACAAAGCCCTACATAAACAAAATCTGACTGGGGGTGCCGTTCACCTACAGTTTAAGGGGCGGGCCTGGTAGGCTCATCATTTTTACGACACCGTCTCCCAGGTAGTAATTAACTAGACAAAATTCTAGTAAGACTAAGAGGAGAACAAGTTTATGACAAAACCAAGCTCTACATAAAAATGGGGGAAAAAGCAAGTGACTGGGCGTCCCGTTCACCCACAGTTTAAGGGACAGGCGCGGTAGGCCCAACATTCACAGGACACCGTCTCTCAGCCAGTAATTTAACTTGACAAAATCCAAGTTGGACTAAAAGGAGAAAAAAAAATCAGTTTCTGACAGAACAAAGCCCTACAATGAAAATAAATCTGACTGGGGGTGCCGTTCATCTACAGTTTAAGGGGCGGGCCCGATAGGCTCATCATTCACAGAACACCGTCTCTCAGCTTGTAATTAACTAGACTAAAATCTAGTAAGACTAAGAGGAGAACAAATTAAATAAAGTGTCCTTCAGAAAAAAGCCCTACATAAACAAAATATGACTGGGTGAGCCGTTCATCTACAGTTTAAGGGTCGGGCCCGGTAGGTTCATCATTCACAGAACACCGTCTCTGAGCCAGTAATTAACTAGACAAAATTCTAGTAAGACTAAAATGAAAAATTAAATAAAGTTTCCTACAGAACAAAGCCCTACATGAACAAAATCTGACTGGGGGTGCCGTTCACCTACAGTTTAAGGGGTGGGCCCGATAGGCTCACCATTCAAGGAACACCCGTCTCTCAGCTAGTAATTAACTAGACAAAATTCTAGTAAGACTAGGAGGAGAACGAAAATTCGGTTTCTGTCAAAATAAAGCACTACATACAAAAAAGGGGAAAAGGGCAAGTGACTGGGCGTCCCGTTTACCTACAGTTTAAGGGGCGGGCCCGGTAGGCTTATCATTCACAGAACACCGTCTCTCAGCTAGTAACTAACTAGACACAATTCTAGTGGGTCTAAGAGGAGACATAATTAATAAAGTTTCTTACAGAACAAAGCCCTACATAAACAAAATCTGACTGGGGGTACCGTTCACCTACATTTTAAGGTGCGGGCCCGGTAGGCTGATCATTCACAGAAAACCGTCTCTCAGCCAGAATTAACTAGACAACATTCTAGTGGGACTTAGAGGAGACATAATAAATAAAGTTTCTTACAGAACAAAGCGCTACATAAACAAAATCTGACTGGGGTGCCGTTCACCTACAGTTTAAGGGTCGGGCCCGGTAGATTCATCATTCACGGAACACCGTCTCTGAGCCAGTAATTAACTAGACAAAATTCTAGTAAGACTAGGATGAAAAATTAAATAAAGTTTCCTACAGAACAAAGCCCTACATAAACAAAATCTGACTGGGGATGCCGTTCACCTACAGTTTAAGGGGCGGGCCCGATAGGCTCATCATTCACAGAACACCGTCTCTCAGCTTGTAATTAACTAGACTAAAATCTAGTAACACTAAGAGGAGAACAAATTAAATAAAGTGTCCTTCAGAAAAAAGCCCTACATAAACAAAATATGACTGGGGGAGCCGTTCATCTACAGTTTAAGGGTCGGGCCCGGTAGGTTCATCATTCACAGAACACCGTCTCTGAGCCAGTAAATAACTAGACAAAATTCTAGTAAGACTAAAATGAAAAATTAAATAAAGTTTCCTACAGAACAAAGCCCTACATGAACAAAATCTGACTGGGGGTGCCGTTCACCTACAGTTTAAGGGGTGGGCCCGATAGGCTCACCATTCAAGGAACACCCGTCTCTCAGCTAGTAATTAACTAGACAAAATACTAGTAAGACTAGGAGGAGAACGAAAATTCGGTTTCTGTCAAAATAAAGCACTACATACAAAAAAGGGGAAAAGGGCAAGTGACTGGGCGTCCCGTTTACCTACAGTTTAAGGGGCGGGCCCGGTAGGCTTATCATTCACAGAAGACCGTCTCTCAGCTAGTAACTAACTAGACACAATTCTAGTGGGTCTAAGAGGAGACATAATTAATAAAGTTTCTTACAGAACAAAGCCCTAAATAAACAAAATCTGACTGGGGGTACCGTTCACCTACATTTTAAGGTGCGGGCCCGGTAGGCTGATCATTCACAGAAAACCGTCTCTCAGCCAGAATTAACTAGACAACATTCTAGTGGGACTTAGAGGAGACATAATAAATAAAGTTTCTTACAGAACAAAGCGCTACATAAACAAAATCTGACTGGGGTGCCGTTCACCTACAGTTTAAGGGTCGGGCCCGGTAGATTCATCATTCACGGAACACCGTCTCTGAGCCAGTAATTAACTAGACAAAATTCTAGTAAGACTAAGATGAAAAATTAAATAAAGTTTCCTACAGAACAAAGCCCTACATAAACAAAATCTGACTGGGGATGCCGTTCACCTACAGTTTAAGGGGCGGGCCCGATAGGCTCATCATTCACAGAACACCGTCTCTCAGCTTGTAATTAACTAGACTAAAATCTAGTAACACTAAGAGGAGAACAAATTAAATAAAGTGTCCTTCAGAAAAAAGCCCTACATAAACAAAATATGACTGGGGGAGCCGTTCATCTACAGTTTAAGGGTCGGGCCCGGTAGGTTCATCATTCACAGAACACCGTCTCTGAGCCAGTAAATAACTAGACAAAATTCTAGTAAGACTAAAATGAAAAATTAAATAAAGTTTCCTACAGAACAAAGCCCTACATGAACAAAATCTGACTGGGGGTGCCGTTCACCTACAGTTTAAGGGGCGGGCCCGATAGGCTCACCATTCAAGGAACACCCGTCTCTCAGCTAGTAATTAACTAGACAAAATTCTAGTAAGACTAGGAGGAGAATGAAAATTCGGTTTCTGTCAAAATAAAGCACTACATACACAAAAGGGGAAAAGGGCAAGTGACTGGGCGTCCCGTTTACCTACAGTTTAAGGGGCGGGCCCGGTAGGCTTATCATTCACAGAACACCGTCTCTCAGCTAGTAACTAACTAGACAAAATTCTAGTGGGTCTAAGAGGAGACATAATTAATAAAGTTTCTTACAGAACAAAGCCCTACATAAACAAAATCTGACTGGGGGTACCGTTCACCTACATTTTAAGGTGCGGGCCCGGTAGGCTGATCATTCACAGAAAACCGTCTCTCAGCCAGAATTAACTAGACAACATTCTAGTGGGACTTAGAGGAGACATAATAAATAAAGTTTCTTACAGAACAAAGCGCTACATAAACAAAATCTGACTGGGGTGCCGTTCACCTACAGTTTAAGGGGCGGGCCCGATAGGCTCATCATTCACAGAAAACCGTCTCTCAGCCAGAATTAACTAGACAATATTCTAGTGGGACTAAGAGGAGACATAATAAATAAAGTTTCTTACAGAACAAAGCCCTACAATGAAAATAAATCTGACTGGGGTGCCGTTCACCTACAGTTTAAGGGGCGGGCCCGGTAGGCTCATCATTCACAGAACACCCGTCTCTCAGCTAGTAATTAACTAGACAAAATTCTAGTAAGACTAAGAGGAGAACAAAAATTCGGTTTCTGACAAAACAAAGGCTCACCATTCAAGGAACACCGTCTCTCAGTTAGTAATTAACTAGACAAAATTCTACTAAGACTAAGAGGAGAACAAAAATTCGGATTCTGTCAAAATAAAGCTCTACATACAAAATAGGGGAAAAGAGCAATGACTGGGCGTCCCGTTTACCTACGGTTTAAGGGGCGGGCCCGGTAGGCTCACCATTCAAGGAACACCGTCTCTCAGCTAGTAACTAACTAGACAAAATTCTAGTAAGACTAGGAGAACGAAAATTCGGTTTCTGTCAAAATAAAGCTCTACATACAAAAAAGGGGAAAAGAGCAATGACTGGGCGTCCCGTTCACCTACAGTTTAAGGGGCGGTCCCGATAGGCTCACCATTCAAGGAACACCCGTCTCTCAGCTAGTAATTAACTAGACAAAATTCTAGTAAGACTAGGAGGAGAACGAAAATTCGGTTTCTGTCAAAATAAAGCTCTACATACAAAAAAGGGGAAAAGAGCAATGACTGGGCGTCCCGTTCACCTACAGTTTAAGGGGCGGGCCCGATAGGCTCACCATTCAAGGAACACCCGTCTCTCAGCTAGTAATTAACTAGACAAAATTCTAGTAAGACTAGGAGGAGAACGAAAATTCGGTTTCTGTCAAAATAAAGCTCTACATACAAAAAAGGGGAAAAGAGCAATGACTGGGCGTCCCGTTTACCTACAGTTTAAGGGGCGGGCCCGGTAGGCTTATCATTCACAGAACACCCGTCTCTCAGCTAGTAACTAACTAGACAAAATTCTAGTAGACTAAGAGGAGAACAAATAACTAAAGTTTCTTACAGAATAAAGCCCTACATAAAAAAAAATCTGACTGGGGGTGCCGTTCATCTACAGTTTAAGGGGCGGGCCCGATAGGCTCATCATTCACAGAACACCGTCTCTCAGCTTGTAATTAACTAGACTAAAATCTAGTAAGACTAAGAGGAGAACAAATTAAATAAAGTGTCCTTCAGAAAAAAGCCCTACATATACAAAATATGACTGGGGGAGCCGTTCATCTACAGTTTAAGGGTCGGGCCCGGTAGGTTCATCATTCACAGAACACCGTCTCTGAGCCAGTAATTAACTAGACAAAATTCTAGTAAGACTAAAATGAAAAAATTAAATAAAGTTTCCTACAGAACAAAGCCCTACATGAACAAAATCTGACTGGGGATGCCGTTCATCTACAGTTTAAGGGGCGGGCCCGATAGGATCATCATTCAAGGAACACCGTCTCTCAGTTAGTAATTAACTAGACAAAATTCTAGTAAGACTAAAAGGAGAACAAAAATTCGGATTCTGTCAAAATAAGGCTCTACATACAAAAAAAGGGGAAAAGGGCAAGTGCTTGGGCGTCCCGTTTACCTACAGTTTAAAGGGCGGGCCCGGTAGTTTCATTATTTACAGAACACCATCTCTCAGCTAGTAACTAACTAGACAAAATTCTAGTAAGACTAAGAGGAGACATAATAAATAAAGTTTCTTACAGAACAAAGCCCTACATAAACAAAATCTGACTGGGGGTGCCGTTCACCTACATTTTAAGGGGCGGGCCCGATAGGCTCATCATTCACAGAAAACCGTCTCTCAGCCAGAATTAACTAGACAACATTCTAGTGGGACTAAGAGGAGACATAATAAATAAAGTTTCTTACAGAACAAAGCCCTACAATGAAAATATATCTAACTGGGGTGCCGTTCACCTACAGTTTAAGGGGCGGGCCCGATAGGCTCATCATTCACAGAAAACCGTCTCTCAGCCAGAATCAACTAGACAACATTCTAGTGGAACTTAGAGGAGATATAATAAACAAAGTTTATTACAGAACAAAGCCCTAAATAAACAAAATCTGACTGGGCGTCCCGTTCACCTACAGTTTAAGGGGGGAGCCCGGTAGGCTCATCATTCACAGAACACCGTCTCTCAGCTAGTAACTAACTAGACAAAATTCTAGTGGGTCTAAGAGGAGACATAATTAATAAAGTTTCTTACAGAACAAAGCCCTACATAAACAAAATCTGACTGGGGGTGCCGTTCACCTACAGTTTAAGGGGCGGGCCTGGTAGGCTCATCATTTTTACGACACCGTCTCCCAGGTAGTAATTAACTAGACAAAATTCTAGTAAGACTAAGAGGAGAACAAGTTTATGACAAAACCAAGCTCTACATAAAAATGGGGAAAAAAGCAAGTGACTGGGCGTCCCGTTCACCCACAGTTTAAGGGACAGGCGCGGTAGACCCAACATTCACAGGACACCGTCTCTCAGCCAGTAATTTAACTTGACAAAATCCAAGTTGGACTAAAAGGAGAAAAAAAAAATCAGTTTCTGACAGAACAAAGCCCAACAATGAAAATAAATCTGACTGGGGTGCCGTTCACCTACAGTTTAAGGGGCGGGCCCGGTAGGCTCATCATTCACAGAACACCCGTCTCTCAGCTAGTAACTAACTAGACAAAATTCTAGTAAGACTAAGAGGAGAACAAATAACTAAAGTTTCTTACAGAATAAAGCCCTACATAAAACAAAATCTGACTGGGGGTGCCGTTCATCTATAGTTTAAGTGGCGGGCCCGATAGGCTCACCATTCAAGGAACACCGTCTCTCAGTTAGTAATTAACTAGACAAAATTCTACTAAGACTAAGAGGAGAACAAAAATTCGGATTCTGTCAAAATAAAGCTCTACATACAAAATAGGGGGAAAAACAATGACTGGGCGTCCCGTTTACCTACAGTTTAAGGGGCGGGCCCGATAGGCTTATCATTCACAAAACACCGTCTCTCAGCTAGTAATTAACTAGACAACATTCTAGTGGGACTTAGAGGAGACATAATAAATAAAGTTTCTTACAGAACAAAGCGCTACATAAACAAAATCTGACTGGGGTGCCGTTCACCTACAGTTTAAGGGGCGGGCCCGATAGGCTCATCATTCACAGAAAACCGTCTCTCAGCTAGAATTAATTAGACAACATTCTAGTGGGACTAAGAGGAGACATAATTAATAAAGTTTCTTACAGAACAAAGCCCTACAATGAAAATAAATCTGACTGGGGTGCCGTTCACCTACAGTTTAAGGGGCGGGTCCGGTAGGCTCATCATTCACAGAACACCCGTCTCTCAGCTAGTAATTAACTAGACAAAATTCTAGTAAGACTAAGAGGAGAACAAAAATTCGGATTCTGTCAAAATAAAGCTCTACATACAAAAAAGGGGGAAAGGGCAAGTGCTTGGGCGTCCCGTTCACCTACAGTTTAAGGGGCGGGCCCGATAGGCTCAGCATTCACAGAACACCGTCTCTCAGCTAGTAATTAACTAGACAAAATTCTAGTAAGACTAAGAGGAGAACAAAAATTCGGTTTCTGACAAAACAAAGGCTCACCATTCAAGGAACACCATCTCTCAGTTAGTAATTAACTAGACAAAATTCTACTAAGACTAAGAGGAGAACAAAAATTCGGATTCTGTCAAAATAAAGCTCTACATACAAAATAGGGGAAAAGAGCAATGACTGGGCGTCCCGTTTACCTACAGTTTAAGGGGCGGGCCCGGTAGGCTCACCATTCAAGGAACACAGTCTCTCAGCTAGTAACTAACTAGATAAAATTCTAGTAAGAAAAGGAGGAGAACGAAAATTCGGTTTCTGTCAAAATAAAGCTCTACAAACAAAAAAGGGGAAAAGAGCAATGACTGGGCGTCCCGTTCACCTACAGTTTAAGGGGCGGGCCCGGTAGGCTTATCATTCACAGAACACCCGTCTCTCAACTAGTAACTAACTAGACAAAATTCTAGTAAGACTAGGAGGAGAACGAAATTTCGGTTTCTGTCAAAATAAAGCTCTACATACAAAAAAGGGGAAAAGAGCAATGACTGGGCGTCCCGTTTACCTACAGTTTAAGGGGCGGGCCCGGTAGGCTTATCATTCACAGAAAACCGTCTCTCAGCCAGAATCAACTAGACAACATTCTAGTGGAACTTAGAGGAGATATAATAAACAAAGTTTATTACAGAACAAAGCCCTTAATAAACAAAATCTGACTTGGCGTCCCGTTCACCTACAGTTTAAGGGGCGAGCCCGGTAGGCTCATCATTCACAGAACACCGTCTCTCAGCTAGTAACTAACTAGACAAAATTCTAGTGGGTCTAAGAGGAGACATAATTAATAAAGTTTCTTACAGAACAAAGCCCTACATAAACAAAATCTGACTGGTGGTGCCGTTCACCTACAGTTTAAGGGGCGGGCCTGGTAGGCTCATCATTTTTACGACACCGTCTCCCAGGTAGTAATTAACTAGACAAAATTCTAGTAAGACTAAGAGGAGAACAAGTTTATGACAAAACCAAGCTCTACATAAAAATGGGGAAAAAAGCAAGTGACTGGGCGTCCCGTTCACCCACAGTTTAAGGGACAGGCGCGGTAGACCCAACATTCACAGGACACCGTCTCTCAGCCAGTAATTTAACTTGACAAAATCCAAGTTGGACTAAAAGGAGAAAAAAAAATCAGTTTCTGACAGAACAAAGCCCTACAATGAAAATAAATCTGACTGGGGTGCCGTTCACCTACAGTTTAAGGGGCGGGCCCGGTAGGCTCATCATTCACAGAACACCCGTCTCTCAGCTAGTAACTAACTAGACAAAATTCTAGTAAGACTAAGAGGAGAACAAATAACTAAAGTTTCTTACAGAATAAAGCCCTACATAAAACAAAATCTGACTGGGGGTGCCGTTCATCTACAGTTTAAGGGGCGGGCCCGAAAGGCTCACCATTCAAGGAACACCGTCTCTCAGTTAGTAATTAACTAGACAAAATTCTACTAAGACTAAGAGGAGAACAAAAATTCGGATTCTGTCAAAATAAAGCTCTACATACAAAATAGGGGGAAAAACAATGACTGGGCGTCCCGTTTACCTACAGTTTAAGGGGCGGGCCCGATAAGCTTATCATCCACAAAACACCGTCTCTCAGCTAGTAATTAACTAGACAACATTCTAGTGGGACTTAGAGGAGACATAATAAATAAAGTTTCTTACAGAACAAAGCGCTACATAAACAAAATGTGACTGGGGTGCCGTTCACCTACAGTTTAAGGGGCGGACCCGATAGGCTCATCATTCACAGAAAACCGTCTCTCAGCTAGAATTAACTAGACAACATTCTAGTGGGACTAAGAGGAGACATAATAAATAAAGTTTCTTACAGAACAAAGCCCTACAATGAAAATAAATCTGACTGGGGTGCCGTTCACCTACAGTTTAAGGGGCGGGTCCGGTAGGCTCATCATTCACAGAACACCCGTCTCTCAGCTAGTAATTAACTAGACAAAATTCTAGTAAGACTAAGAGGAGAACAAAAATTCGGATTCTGTCAAAATAAAGCTCTACATACAAAAAAGGGGGAAATGGCAAGTGCTTGGGCGTCCCGTTCACCTACAGTTTAAGGGGCGGGCCCGATAGGCTCAGCATTCACAGAACACCGTCTCTCAGCTAGTAATTAACTTGACAAAATTCTAGTAAGACTAAGAGGAGAACAAAAATTCGGTTTCTGACAAAACAAAGGCTCACCATTCAAGGAACACCGTCTCTCAGTTAGTAATTAACTAGACAAAATTCTACTAAGACTAAGAGGAGAACAACAATTCGGATTCTGTCAAAATAAAGCTCTACATACAAAATAGGGGAAAAGAGGAATGACTGGGCGTCCCGTTTACCTACAGTTTAAGGGGCGGGCCCGGTAGGCTCACCATTCAAGGAACACAGTCTCTCAGCTAGTAACTAACTAGATAAAATTCTAGTAAGAAAAGGAGGAGAACGAAAATTCGGTTTCTGTCAAAATAAAGCTCTACATACAAAAAAGGGGAAAAGAGCAATGACTGGGCGTCCCGTTCACCTACAGTTTAAGGGGCGGGCCCGGTAGGCTTATCATTCACAGAACACCCGTCTCTCAGCTAGTAACTAACTAGACAAAATTCTAGTAAGACTAGGAGGAGAACGAAAATTCGGTTTCTGTCAAAATAAAGCTCTACATACAAAAAAGGGGAAAAGAGCAATGACTGGGCGTCCCGTTTACCTACAGTTTAAGGGGCGGGCCCGGTAGGCTTATCATTCACAGAAAACCGTCTCTCAGCCAGAATCAACTAGACAACATTCTAGTGGAACTTAGAGGAGATATAATAAACAAAGTTTATTACAGAACAAAGCCCTAAATAAACAAAATCTGACTGGGCGTCCCGTTCACCTACAGTTTAAGGGGCGAGCCCGGTAGGCTCATCATTCACAGAACACCGTCTCTCAGCTAGTAACTAACTAGACAAAATTCTAGTGGGTCTAAGAGGAGACATAATTAATAAAGTTTCTTACAGAACAAAGCCCTACATAAACAAAATCTGACTGGGGGTGCCGTTCACCTACAGTTTAAGGGGCGGGCCTGGTAGGCTCATCATTTTTACGACACCGTCTCCCAGATAGTAATTAACTAG
This sequence comes from Strongylocentrotus droebachiensis, assembly GCA_035222895.1. Classification (NCBI taxonomy): domain Eukaryota; kingdom Metazoa; phylum Echinodermata; class Echinoidea; order Camarodonta; family Strongylocentrotidae; genus Strongylocentrotus; species Strongylocentrotus droebachiensis. Next base: position 14,723 of record JAVYIG010014843.1, on the reverse strand, counting down.
ACAAAATTCTAGTAAGACTAAGAGGAGAACAAGTTTATGACAAAACCAAGCTCTACATAAAAATGGGGAAAAAAGCAAGTGACTGGACGTCCCGTTCACCCACAGTTTAAGGGACAGGCGCGGTAGACCCAACATTCACAGGACACCGTCTCTCAGCCAGTAATTTAACTTGACAAAATCCAAGTTGGACTAAAAGGAGAAAAAAAAAATCAGTTTCTGACAGAACAAAGCAATACAATGAAAATAAATCTGACTGGGGTGCCGTTCACCTACAGTTTAAGGGGCGGGCCCGGTAGGCTCATCATTCACAGAACACCCGTCTCTCAGCTAGTAACTAACTAGACAAAATTCTAGTAAGACTAAGAGGAGAAAAAATAACTAAAGTTTCTTACAGAATAAAGCCCTACATAAAACAAAATCTGACTGGGGGTGCCGTTCATCTACAGTTTAAGGGGCGGGCCCGATAGGCTTATCATTCACAAAACACCGTCTCTCAGCTAGAATTAACTAGACAACATTCTAGTGGGACTAAGAGGAGACATAATAAATAAAGTTTCTTACAGAACAAAGCCCTACAATGAAAATAAATCTGACTGGGGTGCCGTTCACCTACAGTTTAAGGGTCGGGCCCGGTAGGTTCATCATTCACAGAACACCGTCTATGAGCCAGTAATTAACTAGACAAAATTCTAGTAAGACTAAAATGAAAAATTAAATAAATTTTCCTACAGAACAAAGCCCTACATGAACAAAATCTGACTGGGGATGCCGTTCACCTACAGTTTAAGGGGCGGGCCCGATAGGATCATCATTCAAGGAACACCGTCTCTCAGTTAGTAATTAACTAGACAAACTTCTAGTAAGACTAAGAGGAGAACAAAAATTCGGATTTTGTCAAAATAAGGCTCTACATACAAAAAAGGGGAAAAGGGCAAGTGCTTGGGCGTCCCGTTCACCTACAGTTTAAGGGGCGGGCCCGGTAGTTTCATTATATACAGAACACCATCTCTCAGCTAGTAAGTAACTAGACAAAATTCTAGTAAGACTAAGAGGAGACATAATAAATAAAGTTTCTTACAGAACAAAGCCCTACATAAACAAAATCTGACTGGGGTGCCGTTCACCTAAAGTTTAAGGGGCGGGCCCGATAGGCTCATCATTCACAGAAAACCGTCTCTCAGCCAGAATTAACTAGACAATATTCTAGTGGGACTAAGAGGAGACATAATAAATAAAGTTTCTTACAGAACAAAGCCCTACAATGAAAATAAACCTGACTGGGGTGCCGTTCACCTACAGTTTAAGGGGCGGGCCCGGTAGGCTCATTATTCACAGAACACCCGTCTCTCAGCTAGTAATTAACTAGACAAAATTCTAGTAAGACTAAGAGGAGAACAAAAATTTGGATTCTGTCAAAATAAAGCTCTACATACAAAACAGGGGGAAAGGGCAAGTGCTTGGGCGTCCCGTTCACCTACAGTTTAAGGGGCGGGCCCGATAGGCTCAGCATTCACAGAACACCGTCTCTCAGCTAGTAATTAACTAGACAAAATTCTAGTAAGACTAAGAGGAGAACAAAAATTCGGTTTCTGACAAAACAAAGGCTCACCATTCAAGGAACACCGTCTCTCAGTTAGTAATTAACTAGACAAAATTCTACTAAGACTAAGAGGAGAACAAAAATTCGGATTCTGTCAAAATAAAGCTCTACATACAAAATAGGGGAAAAGAGCAATGACTGGGCGTCCCGTTTACCTACAGTTTAAGGGGCGGGCCCGGTAGGCTCACCATTCAAGGAACACAGTCTCTCAGCTAGTAACTAACTAGATAAAATTCTAGTAAGAAAAGGAGGAGAACGAAAATTCGGTTTCTGTCAGAATAAAGCTCTACATACAAAAATGGGGAAAAGAGCAATGACTGGGCGTCCCGTTCACCTACAGTTTAAGGGGCGGGCCCGATAGGCTCACCATTCAAGGAACACCCGTCTCTCAGCTAGTAATTAACTAGACAAAATTCTAGTAAGACTAGGAGGAGAACGAAAATTCGGTTTCTGTCAAAATAAAGCTCTACATACAAAAAAGGGGAAAAGAGCAATGACTGGGCGTCCCGTTTACCTACAGTTTAAGGGGCGGGCCTGGTAGGCTTATCATTCACAGAACACCCGTCTCTCAGCTAGTACCTAACTAGACAAAATTCTAGTAAGACTAAGAGGAGAACTAATAACTAAAGTTTCTTACAGAATAAAGCCCTACATAAAAAAAAATCTGACTGGGGGTGCCGTTCATCTACAGTTTAAGGGGCGGGCCCGATAGGCTCATCATTCACAGAACACCGTCTCTCAGCTTGTAATTAACTAGACTAAAATCTAGTAAGACTAAGAGGAGAACAAATTAAATAAAGTGTCCTTCAGAAAAAAGCCCTACATTAACAAAATATGACTGGGGGAGCCGTTCATCTACAGTTTAAGGGTCGGGCCCGGTAGGTTCATCATTCACAGAACACCGTCTCTGAGCCAGTAATTAACTAGACAAAATTCTAGTAAGACTAAAATGAAAAATTAAATAAAGTTTCCTACAGAACAAAGCCCTACATGAACAAAATCTGACTGGGGATGCCGTTCACCTACAGTTTAAGGGGCGGGCCCGATAGGATCATCATTCAAGGAACACCGTCTCTCAGTTAGTAATTAACTAGACAAAATTCTAGTAAGACTAAAAGGAGAACAAAAATTCGGATTCTGTCAAAATAAGGCTCTACATACAAAAAAAGGGGAAAAGGGCAAGTGCTTCGGCGTCCCGTTTACCTACAGTTTAAGGGGCGGGCCCGGTAGTTTCATTATTTACAGAACACCATCTCTCAGCTAGTAACTAACTAGACAAAATTCTAGTAAGACTAAGAGGAGACATAATAAATAAAGTTTCTTACAGAACAAAGCCCTACATAAACAAAATCTGTCTGGGGGTGCGGTTCACCTACATTTTAAGGGGCGGGCCCGATAGGCTCATCATTCACAGAAAACCGTCTCTCAGCCAGAATTAACTAGACAACATTCTAGTGGGACTAAGAGGAGACATAATAAATAAAGTTTCTTACAGAACAAAGCCCTACAATGAAAATAAATCTAACTGGGGTGCCGTTAACCTACATTTTAAGGGGCGGGCCCGATAGGCTCATCATTCACAGAAAACCGTCTCTCAGCCAGAATTAACTAGACAACATTCTAGTGGGACTAAGAGGAGACATAATAAACAAAGTTTATTACAGAACAAAGCCCTAAATAAACAAAATCTGACTGGGCGTCCCGTTCACCTACAGTTTAAGGGGCGAGCCCGGTAGGCTCATCATTCACAGAACACCGTCTCTCAGCTAGTAACTAACTAGACAAAATTCTAGTGGGTCTAAGAGGAGACATAATTAATAATGTTTCTTACAGAACAAAGCCCTACATAAATAAAATCTGACTGGGGGTGCCGTTCACCTACAGTTTAAGGGGCGGGCCTGGTAGGCTCATCATTTTTACGACACCGTCTCCAAGGTAGTAATTAACTAGACAAAATTCTAGTAAGACTAAGAGGAGAACAAGTTTATGACAAAACCAAGCTCTACATAAAAATGGGGAAAAAAGCAAGTGACTGGGCGTCCCGTTCACCCACAGTTTAAGGGACAGGCGCGGTAGGCCCAACATTCACAGGACACCGTCTCTCAGCCAGTAATTTAACTTGACAAAATCCAAGTTGGACTAAAAGGAGAAAAAAAAAATCAGTTTCTGACAGAACAAAGCCCTACAATGAAAATAAATCTGACTGGGGTGCCGTTCACCTACAGTTTAAGGGGCGGGCCCGGTAGGCTCATCATTCACAGAACACCCGTCTCTCAGCTAGTAACTAACTAGACAAAATTCTAGTAAGACTACGAGGAGAACAAATAACTAAAGTTTCTTACAGAATAAAGCCCTACATAAAAAAAAATCTGACTGGGGGTGCCGTTCATCTACAGTTTAAGGGGCGGACCCGATAGGCTCACCATTCAAGGAACACCGTCTCTCAGTTAGTAGTTAACTAGACAAAATTCTACTAAGACTAAGAGGAGAACAAAAATTCGGATTCTGTCAAAATAAAGCTCTATATACAAAATAGGGGGAAAAAACAATGACTGGGCGTCCCGTTTACCTACAGTTTAAGGGGCGGGCCCGATAGGCTTATCATTCACAGAACACCGTCTCTCAGCTAGTAATTAACTAGACAACATTCTAGTGGGACTTAGAGGAGACATAATAAATAAAGTTTCTTACAGAACAAAGCGCTACATAAACAAAATCTGACTGGGGTGCCGTTCACCTACAGTTTAAGGGGCGGGCCCGATAGGCTCATCATTCACAGAAAACCGTCTCTCAGCCAGAATTAACTAGACAACATTCTAGTGGGACTAAGAGGAGACATAATAAATAAAGTTTCTTACAGAACAAAGCCCTACAATGAAAATAAATCTGACTGGGGTGCCGTTCACCTACAGTTTAAGGGGCGGGCCCGATAGGCTCAGCATTCACAGAACACCGTCTCTCAGCTAGTAATTAACTAGACAAAATTCTAGTAAGACTAAGAGGAGAACAAAAATTCGGTTTCTGACAAAACAAAGGCTCACCATTCAAGGAACACCGTCTCTCAGTTAGTAATTAACTAGACAAAATTCTACTAAGACTAAGAGGAGAACAAAAATTCGGATTCTGTCAAAATAAAGCTCTACATACAAAATAGGGGAAAAGAGCAATGACTGGGTGTCCCGTTTACCTACAGTTTAAGGGGCGGGCCCGGTAGGCTTATCATTCAGAGAACACCCGTCTCTCAGCTAGTAACTAACTAGACAAAATTCTAGTAAGACTAAGAGGAGAACAAATAACTAAAGTTTCTTACAGAATAAAGCCCTACATAAAAAAAAATCTGACTGGGGGTGCAGTTCATCTACAGTTTAAGGGGCGGGCCCGATAGGCTCATCATTCACAGAACACCGTCTCTCAGCTTGTAATTAACTAGACTAAAATCTAGTAAGACTAAGAGGAGAACAAATTAAATAAAGTGTCCTTCAGAAAAAAGCCCTACATGAACAAAATCTGACTGGGGATGCCGTTCACCTACAGTTTAAGGGGCGGGCCCGATAGGATCATCATTCAATGAACACCGTCTCTCAGTTAGTAATTAACTAGACAAACTTCTAGTAAGACTAAGAGGAGAACAAAAATTCGGATTCTGTCAAAATAAGGCTCTACATACAAAAAAGGGGAAAAGGGCAAGTGCTTGGGCGTCCCGTTCACCTACAGTTTAAGGGGCAGGCCCGGTAGTTTCATTATATACAGAACACCATCTCTCAGCTAGTAAGTAACTAGACAAAATTCTAGTAAGACTAAGAGGAGACATAATAAATAAAGTTTCTTACAGAACAAAGCCCTACATAAACAAAATCTGACTGGGGGTGCCGTTCACCTACATTTTAAGGGGCGGGCCCGATAGGCTCATCATTCACAGAACACCGTCTCTCAGCTAGTAACTAACTAGACAAAATTCTAGTGGGTCTAAGAGGAGACATAATTAATAAAGTTTCTTACAGAACAAAGCCCTACATAAACAAAATCTGACTTGGGGTGCCGTTCACCTACAGTTTAAGGGGCGGGCCTGGTAGGCTCATCATTTTTACGACACCGTCTCCCAGGTAGTAATTAACTAGACAAAATTCTAGTAAGACTAAGAGGAGAACAAAAATTCGGTTTCTGACATAACAAAGCTCTACATAAAAAAAGGGACCGAAAGCAAGTGACTGGGCGTCCCGTTCACCTACAGTTTAAGGGGCGGGCCTTGTAGGCTCATCATTTTTACGACACCGTCTCCCAGGTAGTAATTAACTAGACAAAATTCTAGTAAGACTAAGAGGAGAACAAGTTTATGACAAAACCAAGCTCTACATAAAAATGGGGGAAAAAGCAAGTTTAAGCACAGTTTAAGGGACAGGCGCGGTAGGCCCAACATTCACAGGACACCGTCTCTCAGCCAGTAATTTAACTTGACAAAATCCAAGTTGGACTAAAAGGAGAAAAAAAAAATCAGTTTCTGACAGAACAAATCCCTACAATGAAAATAAATCTGACTGGGGTGCCGTTCACCTACAGTTTAAGGGGCGGGCCCGGTAGGCTCATCATTCACAGAAAACCGTCTCTCAACCAGAATTAACTAGACAACATTCTAGTGGGACTAAGAGGAGACATAATAAATAAAGTTTCTTACAGAACAAAGCCCTACAATGAAAATAAATCTGACTGGGGTGCCGTTCACCTACAGTTTAAGGGGCGGGCCCGGTAGGCTCACCATTCACAGAACACCCGTCTCTCAGCTAGTAATTAACTAGACAAAATTCTAGTAAGACTAAGAGGAGAACAAAAATTCGGATTCTGTCAAAATAAAGCTCTACATACAAAATAGGGGGAAAAAACAATGACTGGGCGTCCCGTTTACCTACAGTTTAAGGGGCGGGCCCGATAGGCTTATCATTCACAGAACACCGTCTCTCAGCTAGTAATAAACTAGACAAAATTCTAGTAAGACTAGGAGGAGAAAAAATAACTAAAGTTTCTTACAGAACAAAGCCCTAAATAAACAAAATCTGACTTGGGGTGCCGTTCACCTACAGTTTAAGGGGCGGGCCCGGTAGGCTCATCATTCACAGGACACCGTCTCCCAGCTAGTAATTAACTAAACAAAATTCTAGTAAAACTAAACGGAGAAAAAATAACTAAAGTTTCTTACAGAACAAAGCCCTACATGAACAAAATCTGACTGGGGGTGCCGTTCACCTACAGTTTAAGGGGCGGGCCCGATAGGCTCACCATTCAAGGAACACCCGTCTCTCAGCTAGTAATTAACTAGACAAAATTCTAGTAAGACTAGGAGGAGAACGAAAATTCGGTTTCTGTCAAAATAAAGCTCTACATACAAAAAAGGGGAAAAAAGCAATGACTGGGCGTCCCGTTTACCTACAGTTTAAGGGGCGGGCCCGGTAGGCTTATCATTCACAGAAAACAGTCTCTCAGCCAGAATTAACTAGACAACATTCTAGTGGGACTTAGAGGAGACATAATAAATAAAGTTTCTTACAGAACAAAGCGCTACATAAACAAAATCTGACTGGGGGTGCCGTTCACCTACAGTTTAAGGGGCGGGCCCGATAGGCTCATCATTCACAGAAAACAGTCTCTCAGCCAGAATTAACTAGACAACATTCTAGTGGGACTTAGAGGAGACATAATAAATAAAGTTTCTTACAGAACAAAGCCCTACAATGAAAATAAATCTGACTGGGGTGCCGTTCACCTACAGTTTAAGGGGCGGGCCCGGTAGGCTCATCATTCACAGAACACCGTCTCTCAGCTAGTAACTAACTAGACAAAATTCTAGTGGGTCTAAGAGGAGACATAATTTATAAAGATTCTTACATACAGAACAAAGCCCTACATAAACAAAATCTGACTGGGGGTGCCGTTCACCTACAGTTTAAGGGGCGGGCCTGGTAGGCTCATAATTTTTAAGACACTGTCTCCCAGGTAGTAATTAACTAGACAAAATTCTAGTAAGACTAAGAGGAGAACAAGTTTATGACAAAACCAAGCTCTACATAAAAATGGGGGAAAAAGCAAGTGACTGGGCGTCCCGTTCACCCACAGTTTAAGGGACAGGCGCGGTAGGCCCAACATTCACAGGACACCGTCTCTCAGCCAGTAATTTAACTTGACAAAATCCAAGTTGGACTAAAAGGAGAAAAAAAAAATCAGTTTCTGACAGAACAAAGCCCTACAATGAAAATAAATCTGACTGGGGTGCCGTTCACCTACAGTTTAAGGGGCGGGCCCGGTAGGCTCATCATTCACAGAACATCCGTCTCTCAGCTAGTAACTAACTAGACAAAATTATAGTAAGACTAAGAGGAGAACAAATAACTAAAGTTTCTTACAGAACAAAGCCCTAAATAAACAAAATCTGACTTGGGGTGCCGTTCACCTACAGTTTAAGGGGCGGGCCCGGTAGGCTCATCATTCACAGAACATCCGTCTCTCAGCTAGTAACTAACTAGACAAAATTCTAGTAAGACTAAGAGGAGAACAAATAACTAAAGTTTCTTACAGAATAAAGCCCTACATAAAAAAAAATCTGACTGGGGGTGCCGTTCATCTACAGTTTAAGGGGCGGGCCCGATAGGCTCACCATTCAAGGAACACCGTCTCTCAGTTAGTAATTAACTAGACAAAATTCTACTAAGACTAAGAGGAGAACAAAAATTCGGATTCTGTCAAAATAAAGCTCTACATACAAAATAGGGGGAAAAAACAATGACTGGGCATCCCGTTTACCTACAGTTTAAGGGGCGGGCCCGATAGGCTTATCATTCACAGAACACCGTCTCTCAGCTAGTAACTAACTAGACAAAATTATAGTAAGACTAAGAGGAGAACAAATAACTAAAGTTTCTTACAGAACAAAGCCCTAAATAAACAAAATCTGACTTGGGGTGCCGTTCACCTACAGTTTAAGGGGCGGGCCCGGTAGGCTCATCATTCACAGGACACCGTCTCCCAGCTAGTCATTAACTAAACAAAATTCTAGTAAGACTAAAAGGAGAAAAAATAACTCAAGTTTCTTACAGAACAAAGCCCTACATGAACAAAATCTGACTGGGGGTGCCGTTCACCTACAGTTTAAGGGGCGGGCCCGATAGGCTCACCATTCAAGGAACACCCGTCTCTCAGCTAGTAATTAACTAGACAAAATTCTAGTAAGACTAGGAGGAGAACGAAAATTCGGTTTCTGTCAAAATAAAGCTCTACATACAAAAAAGGGGAAAAGAGCAATGACTGGGCGTCCCGTTTACCTACAGTTTAAGGGGCGGGCCCGGTAGGCTTATCATTCACAGAACACCGTCTCTCAGCTAGTAACTAACTAAACAAAATTCTAGTGGGTCTAAGAGGAGACATAATTAATAAAGTTTCTTACAGAACAAAGCCCTACATAAACAAAATCTGACTGGGGGTACCGTTCACCTACATTTTAAGGTGCGAGCCCGGTAGGCTGATCATTCACAGAAAACCGTCTCTCAGCCAGAATTAACTAGACAACATTCTAGTGGGACTTAGAGGAGACATAATAAATAAAGTTTCTTACAGAACAAAGCGCTACATAAACAAAATCTGACTGGGGGTGCCGTTCACCTACAGTTTAAGGGGCGGGCCCGATAGGCTCATCATTCACAGAAAACCGTCTCTCAGCCAGAATTAACTAGACAACATTCTAGTGGGACTTAGAGGAGACATAATAAATAAAGTTTCTTACAGAACAAAGCCCTACAATGAAAATAAATCTGACTGGGGTGCCGTTCACCTACAGTTTAAGGGGCGGGCCCGGTAGGCTCATCATTCACAGAACACCGTCTCTCAGCTAGTAACTAACTAGACAAAATTCTAGTGGGTCTAAGAGGAGACATAATTAATAAAGTTTCTTACATACAGAACAAATCCCTACATAAACAAAATCTGACTGGGGGTGCCGTTCACCTACAGTTTAAGGGGCGGGCCTGGTAGGCTCATCATTTTGACGACACCGTCTCCCAGGTAGTAATTAACTAGACAAAATTCTAGTAAGACTAAGAGGAGAACAAAAATTCGGTTTCTGACATAACAAAGCTCTACATAAAAAAGGGACCGAAAGCAAGTGACTGGGCGTCCCGTTCACCTACAATTTAAGGGGCGGGCCCAGTAAGCTCATCATTCACAGAACACCGTCTCCCAGCTAGTAATTAACTAGACAAAATTCTAGTGGGTCTAAGAGGAGACATAATTAATAAAGTTTCTTACAGAACAAAGCCCTACATAAACAAAATCTGACTGGGGGTACCGTTCACCTACATTTTAAGGTGCGGGCCCGGTAGGCTGATCATTCACAGAAAACCGTCTCTCAGCCAGAATTAACTAGACAACATTCTAGTGGGACTTAGAGGAGACATAATAAATAAAGTTTCTTACAGAACAAAGCGCTACATAAACAAAATCTGACTGGGGTGCCGTTCACCTACAGTTTAAGGGGCGGGCCCGATAGGCTCATCATTCACAGAAAACCGTCTCTCAGCCAGAATTAACTAGACAACATTCTAGTGGGACTAAGAGGAGACATAATAAATAAAGTTTCTTACAGAACAAAGCCCTACAATGAAAATAAATCTGACTGGGGTGCCGTTCACCTACAGTTTAAGGGGCGGGCCCGGTAGGCTCACCATTCACAGAACACCCGTCTCTCAGCTAGTAATTAACTAGACAAAATTCTAGTAAGACTAAGAGGAGAACAAAAATTCGGATTCTGTCAAAATAAAGCTCTACATACAAAATAGGGGAAAAAAACAATGACTGGGCGTCCCGTTTACCTACAGTTTAAGGGGCGGGCCCGATAGGCTTATCATTCACAGAACACCGTCTCTCAGCTAGTAATAAACTAGACAAAATTCTAGTAAGACTAGGAGGAGAAAAAATAACTAAAGTTTCTTACAGAACAAAGCCCTAAATAAACAAAATCTGATTTGGGGTGCCGTTCACCTACAGTTTAAGGGGCGGGCCCGGTAGGCTCATCATTCACAGGACACCGTCTCCCAGCTAGTAATTAACTAAACAAAATTCTAGTAAGACTAAAAGGAGAAAAAATAACTAAAGTTTCTTACAGAACAAAGCCCTACATGAACAAAATCTGACTGGGGGTGCCGTTCACCTACAGTTTAAGGGGCGGGCCCGATAGGCTCACCATTCAAGGAACACCCGTCTCTCAGCTAGTAATTAACTAGACAAAATTCTAGTAAGACTAGGAGGAGAACGAAAATTCGGTTTCTGTCAAAATAAAGCTCTACATACAAAAAAGGGGAAAAGAGCAATGACTGGGCGTCCCGTTTACCTACAGTTTAAGGGGCGGGCCCGATAGGCTCATCATTCACAGAAAACCGTCTCTCAGCCAGAATTAACTAGACAACATTCTAGTGGGACTTAGAGGAGACATAATAAATAAAGTTTCTTACAGAACAAAGCCCTACAATGAAAATAAATCTGACTGGGGTGCCGTTCACCTACAGTTTAAGGGGCGGGCCCGGTAGGCTCATCATTCACAGAACACCGTCTCTCAGCTAGTAACTAACTAGACAAAATTCTAGTGGGTCTAAGAGGAGACATAATTAATAAAGTTTCTTACATACAGAACAAAGCCCTGCATAAACAAAATCTGACTGGGGGTGCCGTTCACCTACAGTTTAAGGGGCGGGCCTGGTAGGCTCATCATTTTTACGACACCGTCTCCCAGGTAGTAATTAACTAGACAAAATTCTAGTAAGACTAAGAGGAGAACAAAAATTCGGTTTCTGACATAACAAAGCTCTACATAAAAAAGGGACCGAAAGCAAGTGACTGGGCGTCCCGTTCACCTACAATTTAAGGGGCGGGCCCGGTAGGCTCATCATTCACAGAACACCGTCTCTCAGCTAGTAACTAACTAGACAAAATTCTAGTGGGTCTAAGAGTAGAAAAAATAACTAAAGTTTCTTACAGAATAAAGCCCTACATAAAAAAAAATCTGACTGGGGGTGCCGTTCATCTACACTTTAAGGAGCGGGCCCGGTAGGCACATCACTTACTGAACACAGTCTCTCAGTTAGTAATTAACAAAATTCTAGTAAGACTAAGAGGAGAACAAAAATTTGTTTTCTGACAAAACAAAGCTCCACATAAAAAAGGGGGCGAAAGCAAGTGACTGGGCGTCCCGTTCACCTACAGTTTAAGGGGTGGGCCAGGTAGGCTCATCATTTTTAGGACACCGTGTTCCAGCCACTACTTAACTTCATTTAATTCTAATTAGACTTAAAGAAGAAAAAACTTTGGTTTCTGACAAAACAAAGCTCTACATACAAAAAAGGGGAAAAGGGCAAGTGACTGAGGGTGCCTTTCACCTACAGTTTAAGGGGCGATCCCGATAGGCTCACCATTCAAGGAACACCGTCTCTCAGCCAGAATTAACTAGACAACATTCTAGTGGGACTTAGAGGAGACATAATAAATAAAGTTTCTTACAGAACAAAGCCCTACAATGAAAATAAATCTGACTGGGGTGCCGTTCACCTACAGTTTAAGGGACGGGCCCGGTAGGCTCATCATTCACAGAACACCGTCTCTCAGCTAGTAACTAACTAGACAAAATTCTAGTGGGTCTAAGAGGAGACATAATTAATAAAGTTTCTTACATACAGAACAAAGCCCTACATAAACAAAATCTGACTGGGGGTGCCGTTCACCTACAGTTTAAGGGGCGGGCCTGGTAGGCTCATCATTTTTACGACACCGTCTCCCAGGTAGTAATTAACTAGACAAAATTCTAGTTAGACTAAGAGGAGAACAAAAATTCGGTTTCTGACATAACAAAGCTCTACATAAAAAAGGGACCGAAAGCAAGTGACTGGGCGTCCCGTTCACCTACAATTTAAGGGGCGGGCCCGGTAAGCTCATCATTCACAGAACACCGTCTCCCAGCTAGTAATTAACTAGACAACATTCTAGTAAGACTAAGAGGAGAAAAAAATAACTAAAGTTTCTTACAGAATAAAGCCCTACATAAAAAAAAATCTGACCGGGGGTGCTGTTCATCTACACTTTAAGGAGCGGGCCCGGTAGGCACATCACTTACTGAACACAGTCTCTCGGTAAGTAATTAACAAAATTCTAGTAAGACTAAGAGGAGAACAAAAATTTGTTTCTGACAAAACAAAGCTCCACATAAAAAAGGAGGCGAAAGCAAGTGACTGGGCGTCCCGTTCACCTACAGATTAAGGGGCGGGCCCGGTAGGCTCATCATTTTTAGGACACCGTGTTTCAGCCACTAATTAACTTCATTTATTCTAATTAGACTTAGAGAGAAAAAAATAAAGTTTCTTACAGAACAAAGCCCTACATAAACAAAATCTGACCGGGGTTGCCGTTCACCTATAGTTTAAGGGGCGGGCCCGGTAGGCTCATCATTCACAGAACACCGTCTCTCAGCTAGTAATTAACTAGACAAAATTCTAGTTGGACCAAGAGAAGAAAAAGTTAAATGAAGTGTCCTTAAGAAAAAAGCCCTACATAAACAAAATCTGACTGGGGGTGCCGTTCACCTACAGTTTAAGGGGCGGGCCCGGTAGGCTCATCATTCACAGAACACCGTCTCTCAGCTAGTAATTAACTAGACAAAATTCCAGTAAGACTAAGAGGAGAACAAAAAAAGTTTCTGACAGAACAAAGCCCTCAATAAAAAAAAATTAAAAAAATAAGTAGCTGACTGGGCATGACTTTCACCTACATGTTAAGGGGCGGGCCCGGTAGGCTCTCCATTCGTAGAAACCTGTCTCTCATCCAGTAATTAACCAGACTAAATACTAGTGGGCCTACACGCAATCATCTATGTTACACTATAACTTTAAAGTTTGTTATCCAATGTACAAAAATTGAGAATGATCCTTTCTGTTTGGATTGAAATCAATTAAGTTAGAATTAATATAGAAACAAAAACATAGCAAGTATCTGCGTTACAGTTCAAGGGGCGGGGCCGGTTAGGCTTATTAATCATATGACACTGCTCCCAGCCAGTCATTAACTACACTAAATTATAGTAAGCCTTAAAGAAAAAAAAATAAAAGGGAGTCAAGTACATGACTGAACCAAGCTCAACGTTTAAAATTAAAAAAAATGGCAACTGATAGGGGGTACCAACCGTACCGTTAACATACAGTTTAAGCGGCGGGGCCCAGTAGGCTTATTATTCACATGACACCAGATCCTAACCAACAATTAGAAAAAAAGGAAGGTACAAGCTTGGGCTGGGGTGCCGGTAGGCCAACTTCTCACAGCCAGAAATTAACTACATAACCGATCGAGCACCTTGACTACTTCCAGAAAAACGGAAAACCTGAAATTACGAAGAATATCAATAATTTTATGTCAAAGATCATGGATCTTAAAAACAAAAATAAATATACAAAAGGCAATTCCTATATAATAATCGTAGCCTCATTATTCTCAAGTCACCCCGGCCCCCTCACTCTGGGAACGAAGGAACCGCATCCATATTCCCGAAATCTCCGGTAATGGGGCACTTTTCACGCAACAAAGTTCGGATCGTAATACACACACAAATCGGCACGTATTGACTTTACACAATCGGACTTAGGGGGGGGGGGGTGTGTTTTAAAAGAGAGGAAACATATAACACTGAGTGTGGGGGGGGGGGGGGGGGGGGGGAGTCACCATCTCCAGCAAGGCATTACCAATCGACCATTTCCAGAATGAAAGGGTTAGTCTTGATACAAAGCAAAACTCAGCCAGCCGGTCAGACGTTATTCGTGTATCTTTTCCTTGAAAAATATCTTTACATTAACGTGTATGTGTGTCAAAGTGAAACGTTTACAGTGTAGTTGGACAAGAGACATATAAAGCTAGTAACCTAACCAATAATATCGAGTCATGACTGGCATCCCAAAATATAAAGGAATGGAATATATACGGAAAGAATTACAGTAACAGGAATTTTAAAAAATTGAGGAGAGTACAATATTCGAAATTCTTAAAAACGTATGCATTCTTACCTTACTGTTCCACTCCGAATGGCTCTTAAAGAAGAATGAAACGCATAACA